>JAOVVO010000531.1:0-57924 GCA_028564675.1 Onchocerca lupi
AAAAAAAAAAAAAAAAAAAAAAAACAACGAAAAAAAAAATATTTTTATGTTTTTCAATGAAACGAATTTTTGTTTTTTTAAACAAACATAATAGTAATCAATAATGATGATAAAAGTGACATTTTTTTTTTTTAATTCATTTCAAATTTATCTTTTCTTTCTTCAAAAATTTCTATTTATTTTTTTGTAATTAAAAATAATGAAACATTTAATATCTCTTATATTTCATTCTATATTTTGTTATATATATATATGTATTTCATATCAAATATTTTTTCAAAAAATTTATTTTGTTATCAGGAATGATGACATAAACGACATTTTTTTCATTCACTTTAAATTTATTTTAACTTTTTTTTTTTTTTTTTTTTTTCAAAAATTTCCTATATACTCTCTGTAATTGATATCATTAATATATTTTTATATATTTCATTTGGTATATGTTCAAAAATATTCTATCAAATAATTTTTTTCCAAAATCTTTCAATAATATTTAATTAAGAAAAAAAGAAAAAGAATTTATTAAAGTTAAAAAATTTTCAATCAATAATAATAATAGTACAAATCTTTTTAAGAAAAGAAAAAAATTTTTATGAACAATTGGAAAGTGAAATTTTAAGAAATCAATAAAAAGTTTCGAAATTTCAGAACACAAAAAATTAAAAAAAAAAAAAAAAATTTTCACGAAAATCAATAGTTCCAGGAACGATACAAATGAAAAAATTAGAAATGTACTATTGTGTAATAAAATTTAGACAAAAAAAAAAAATGATTTATTTGGGGAAAAAAAAAAATTTTCTTTTGAAATTTTTTATTTTTAAAATTTGTTAGAATTTTTCTTCCTTTTTTTTTTTATAAATGAAGTATTTTCAGAATTATTTACAAAATAAAAAAAGATCATTATTATTATTATTATTAATGTTTTCCGGTTGTTTGTATGTATTGCCCGAATAGCATTCGAACCAATGTTTGGCAGTAAATTGATAATGTTATCATCATCAGTAACATATAGGAAGGACGTAGATCAGACTGGAAAAATTTCCGGATTTTTACTTTAATCGTAAAAATTGATTGAATATCAAAAATTGCCAATTTTAAATATAATTTACAATTTTATATAAATAAGGGAAATGTTCAAATCATTGCAAACTAAAGATTTATTAAGCATGAAAGAAATGAATTCTAGCAAAAAATTAAATTTTTTCAAAAACAAAAAATTGCAGAAAAGTTGAAAAAGTCAAATATTATTTATGTGATATTAATTTATATGATCAAAAAAAAAAAAAAAAAAATTATAATTATGGAATATTATTAAAAAGAATGAAAGAAATTTATCTTTTCTGTATGTGATAAATATAACCACTTATTAATTACTATTAATTGAACTCATGATAAAGTTATAGTTGTAGTTGCAGTTTTTGAAGTATGTGATAATCAAAACTTGATAAAGAAGCAAATTTGATTTCTTCATTAAATTTTATCTTCATTGTATTTATTATATTAGAAATTGATTTTCATTAAATTTTACTAGATTTCAATTAAATGTTTCATTAGATTCCATGAGATGCAAATTTGATCTTTTTTTTTTTTTTTTTTTCAATTTCATTAGATATTAGATGTAAATTCCTTTTAGCCAGTATTTTTCATTGCTTTTAATTTGAAAATTGAAAATATTAAAATTTAATAATTATCTTTAAAAATTGTATGTATCACGATTTAATAATTATTTAAGTATCTAATTATCTATTATTTATCAAAAAATTACTGATATCAAATTTGTTCAAAAATCTACCAATAAATTGAATAAGAAAACAGCATATAATAACAATGATATGATACCAAATATTTGTATAGAAATACTTATCACTATTTCATATGTATTTAAATCATTTACTTAAAAAACAATAATAATAATAATTCTAATTTCGTTCAATAATTACCTGTATCACTCGACGCATGTAAACTTGTATAACAAAATGTGACGTTAGAACAGCCAAAATGCTTGCAAAAAAATAAGCTTTAGTCAATTGTTGTGTAATATATCCGATAATGATGAGAAACTAGAATTTTTGGAAGTTAAATTCTGCAAATTAAATTCTACTCTCGGGAATTAAATTATACTTCCCCCTCACTATTAATTTAATTTTCTGGACGAAAATGTTGCAAAAAATAGAATCGCATGAAAAAAAAAAAAAAAAAACAGTATTAAAATATGATACTATCGACTGGTTTTTTTATTATTTATTCGAAAAATATAAAAATTGAAAATATTTATAGCTTAATCGTATAAGTCGATTTTAAGCTTAATCTTCGATCATTTAAAGCTTAAGCTTAATCATATTGAACTTTATTTCTGAATGTACTAGCTGGATTAGCCATGCTTCGCGTGGCCGATCCAATTATTTTATGAGGGCCGGCCACATTTTGCATGTTCGGTTCTAACTAATCTATATAAATAAAAATGTCAATGTTCATTTGTTCAAAATCTTAAATCTCCGCGAAAGTTCTTAAACACGCGCCTTATTTATATTAATTCAAAATCTTAGATATCGGAAAGTCCTTACCTATTGCTTTGAAATTTTGACACAACTTTGCATTCGAGTATCACTATTTATTATAATTTATTGTTATTTATTGTTAATTTATTATTTATTGTTATTTATTTTTTATTATTATTATTAATTATTATTATTATTCAAAAAAAGAAAGAGAGAGAGAGAAATGGGAAGCAGAAGAAGAATGAGAGGAAGAAAGGAAGGCTGATTCAACAAACCTCGCCTCCTCACTTACTTTTAGTTTTCACGAATGTGACACGTGGAAAAAAGTAAGTACGTTTAAATAAAAATGATGGTCTATTGAGATATAAGGTTGTGTCAAAATTTGAAAAAAATCATTGGAAAACTTCCAGAAGATTCATTCGGAGTAATAATAGCATTGACATTTTTATTTTTATAGATGAGAAACATTTTTCATAACTTACAATAAATCCAATGCCATTGATAATTCCAAAATAACCTTGTCGATCGTTACTAATTTTGTGACCCAAAATTCGTGAAACTACCGATACAAAAAGCATATTAATAACTTCGACCGGTAAAATAATTACTGTTGAACAATTACATAACAAAAAACCTACTAACAAACCCTAAAATGTGAATAAAATAAAAAAATAAATTGTTATTAAGCGTGAAATAAGTTATGGATAAGGTTAAAAATTATTTCTCAAATTTTCTTCATATTACTTCAATTCAATTTGTATAGCAATCATATCTGAATTTCAATCTGATGAATAATTAATAAAAAAAAATGGAATGAAGAATTTTCAATAATTAATAAGAAATGATAGATTGAAAGATTTCTTTAAAAAATATATTCGAAATCGAAATACTTGAAATAATGCAGCAATAAGCAAAAAGAAACGTGATTTTCGGCTATATTCATCATGTTTTGATAAATTAAAATAGAGTACTGCTGGTATAATAATATAAGCAAGTAATATAGCTGATGATGTGTCAATGATAAAATTCAAAAGTAATGGAAGAATTGTCGATCCTGAAATATTATTTCAGGAAATAACCTGAATAAATCGACAAATGAATTGAATAAGTTAAATTTCTTTTCTAAAGCAAAAATTTGAAATTATATTTCAATCAGTCCTCTCTTACTAGTTAATTATCAAATATTCTAAACTAAATACTTATATAACCATATCTGATGGCGAAATTGATTCTATAATATTTTGAAAATAGTATTGAAAAAAAAAATAATCAAATTTTCTAAATTTGTAATAAATTTCTTATTTTTAAAATATTTTCCAATTCTACTGTAATTAGATACGACAAAATTAAGCAATCAATGAAATGAAATATATTGGAAAAAATGAAAACCTTGAAAATACATGAAATAATAAGCGATAAGCATGATTGTACCCCAAGAAAATGTCATGAAGAAATGATGAAAATTCATATTTGCAGGTATTGGTGTCTAAAAAAAGATATTGATCAAGTTTTTCAAATAAATTATTTAATTTTAAAATGTTTTCCAATTCTACTATAGTTTAGATAGTATTAACATTATTGTTAATGCTATTACAGTCTAAATATTTAAAATGCAGTGTTTGAAAAGTTTTAAACTTTCAAATAATTCTTTTCCTAAAAAAATATAGTTCTTAAAGTACTTTTTATTCTCAGACTTTCAAAAATTCTTAAACTTTCAAGCATTAGTCATTTGCTGATATGAATTTAATTAGTTGATAAAGATAAAAAAAAAAAAAAAATTTACAATATTTATAAAACATGTGCTAGGATTTGTTTATTTTTCCTTTTAATTAATCTTACAAAGAACCTGATCTTGAATGGCAATAATTATATCGTTTGCTTTAAATTTTACATCCTGTTCAATTTCTTGACAAATTGCAGGTAATTTTTCAATGGTAATATGAATAAGTTGTTGAAATTCCACTAAGCGTTTAAGCAAAACTTCATACACTGCAATTAGATTAGGATTACTGTAAGAATACTGTAGGTAAACATTGATTAGTCTGAAAATTTAGTTTCTAAAATGTATCATAATTAAATTTTAGTTTATAAGAGTAAAAAAGGATTATTTAAAATTAAGATAAATATCATATTTATTTATCTAATTTTATCAAATAGGAAATAGGCAAAAAAGAATAGAATTAAATTGAATTGAATGAAGGAATTAATTATATTTTTTGAAATTTCAACTAAAATAATTGTACGAATACTGTAGACAATTATTGATTAGTCTAAAAAATTTAATTCCTAAAAAATATCATATCATAATTAAATTTTAGTTATAAAAGAAAAACGAAAATAGAAGAAGAATGGATTATTTAAAATTAAGAGAAATAACATCCTCACTTAATCAATTTTTCTCAAATAGGAAAATGACATAAATTGAGCAAAAACGAGAACAATTATTGAATTGAATAGAATAAAAGGAATGATTATAAAATAATATTTCTGCCCAATTTTAATTAAAATAAGAGTAATACTTTCATTAAGATCATCATGAATTTGATAAAATGAGTTCTGATTCAATGAACCCATTACCACAATATACGGTACAACCGACCGATCAATACTGTTTTTAAAAAAAAAAAAAAAAACAAGAATAATTCTTCGACTTTATCATTTTGAAATAATTTTATTATAAAATATGATAATTAACAATGCAAGATACAATAATTAAAAGGCTATCAATAAATCATGCATGTAGATTTATAAATTTTTAGGATGATATGTGAATATTTAGATCTATGGAACTACTTAGAACATCAAATGTCAATTATTTAAATTTTCAACTGAAATATTGTGTCAAAATTTCAAAGCAATCGATATGAACTTTCGAAAATTTCAGATTTTGAACAAACGAACATTTACATTTTTATTTTCATAAATTAGCTGAGCCCGGCCACGCATTCCACGGCAATGCATGGCCGGACTCGGCCAGTAATATGATAAATCATTTCATAATTAAACAAAATGTTTCATATTTGATGTAAGTAAGATTTTAATGTTTAAATATAAATTTCTAAGATCAATTCAAATTTCTAGAATTAAAAAAAAAAAAAAAGAAAAAAAATAAAAAGGGTTTAATCTGACGTGCATTGTGTGTGGGCAGATTTTACGAATCACAGAACATAATTATGAGAAATTTATGAGTTATAGATATTTCTACTCATGCATAATCTTGCAAATATTCTATATGTAGATATTCCATCAGCTGAGTAATTTTACAAAGTTTTTTAATTTTAGTAATCGAAATTTCTGATAATTCACATATCACGATATCTAGTAATTCTCCACAATTATATACTCTTTTTACACAATTTTCACTGTCTAGCTACCATCATCTTTATTTGTACTATTTCTCCTGCTGTAGCGAAATGATTTCTCATTTAAATTTTTTAAAGTTTCTTAGCGCTTTTTTAAATGATATGAGGGAACGGAACTTCATTCTATTTCCGGTTTAATTTATATATTAATTTGTCTCATTGATATCATTCTTTACTGTCTACTAAATCTTAATGCTCTTTATATGTTACTCTCAAACTCTATGTCAGTCTTTGCTAATTGTTTAATTTTAATCTTCATTACTATTCTCAATCCCTGCTGCAACTAAGATTATAAAGTAACTCATCTTTCTCTCTCTCACTCTCCCTTCTCCTCTTCCTCTCCCTCCCCTCTCTCTCCTCTCTCTCTTAAAAATATGTTTAATTTATAATTGCATCCATTTTGATATCGTTATCGTATTGTAAATTAATCTTTGCTTTAACGGTATTTTTTTTATAAGATAATTTCTGTGTCATTATAGATATATTAAAAAATTTTCATTATTACGCATTTTTTTTTGTTTTTTTTTATTTTTATTTTTTTTTAAACTTATCAGAATGTCAATACTTTTAACTTATTTGCAGGAAAACTATGTTAAACCAACGGGGTATGGTGAGAAAAGTCAGAGTGATTAGTGAAAAAAGAAGAAGTGAAATATGGGGAAAATTTCTGTCACAACAAGGTAATAATTTAATTGAAAATTGAAATTTTCACTTAATTATTATATAGTTATTATATAGTAGTAGATTTAATTCCAAGAAGAACCTTTGCCTTAATCTCAACCCAGAAATTCTAATGCGTGATTGTGCAAATGAAGCATTTCTCGAAATTAATAATTAAATTAAATTTGACAGACAATTTGAAGCAAACATTTATGATTATTAAATTTGAATTTATTTCTCAAAGTTTCTTATATTATCTTTATTCTACTATAAATTAACATTTTTTGCATGGAGATTTTTGAATTAAGGGAGCATTTTCGATTGGAAATTACATTATTTGAGAAAACTTTTTTCTTAGGTAAAACAGATTTGAATTGAAATTCCTAAAACCAGATCTTGCTTAAAAAACTTATTAAGTAAAATTGATTATTTTCAGGAGAATATACAGACTGGTATTGTATTATACGGAAAAATTGTATATTGATGCGTCAAATTTATTATAAATCACCTATATTATATTCTTGTGGATTTCGTAATAGCTGTACTATTGCCGATGCTTGCAGTCTACCATTTCGAGGTAAATTACTGCAATTTATTACGACCGTAACATTTATTTCTGATACCAATCATGACAGCATGATGGAGAAAGCTTCCGCTTTTTGCCTGCATGGTGTTTTGATGATTATCAAAAGAAGCTTTATATCTCCTTCCATTGGTATCCGTGGACTGTATCGTGAAATTTTTTCGTTTAGATCAGAAATAAGGGATCAAATTCAAATAGTATGCGGACAAATTTTTCATTTTAGACGGAAGCTCGGGTGTGGTAATAGCAGTGAACGATGAACAAAGTGAAGAATATTTTCTGGCTTATTATAGCATCAAAATGAGTAGAATTGTTAAGAAAATATTAATGCACAGAAAGGTTTGATTCATTCACCTCAAAATTTATTGTAGAGTTACTTATAATTTACAAGTTTCAAATTATTTGAAAAAAATGAATTAGAAGAATTAAAAGAAAGCATTTAGAGACAAAAGAAAGTTCAGTCTGATACATGTTCGATTTTTTCAAGATAATCGGTTTTCTCCATATTTTCAAAGTTTTTCTTATCAATGAGTACACAACAGCGAAACCATCAGTAATAGACTCGAAGTTTCTGAAAAATCGATTTTATACAGCAATTGAAAGAATTATTTTCAGATTAGTAAAGTTGTGACAGTTCTGGATGCAACAAAAAAGAATGAAATTGAATATTTGCATGAAAATTTAAAAAATTCTCCACATTTGGTAGCAGTTGGCAGCTACGGCGGAGATTGTTATCTGGTACATTTCGGAATCGATTTGCCAAGCGTAACTGATCCAGAACTAAAAAAAGCTCCTTTCTCTAGCAATTTATGCAGTAAGTTTTCAGCACAGCATTGAATCAGTAGTTGTTTTGGATAAGTGCAAACTTAAACAGATTTATATATCTTTAGCACTGAATATAAAAGTTAAAAAGATAAAAAACTGAAATTATCACTCATTTCAGCTCTTCATAAAAGAGAGAAATGTTTGAATATCGACGAAGCTAAAGAGTTGAAGGACAACATATAGCTTTAGTTTGTAAGATATTACAAAAGAAATCTGAGATATTCTAAACCGGAATTTTTTGATTAGTGAAAATGTGTTTATTCATTTATTTGCAGAACCTTTTATTTCTCATGGACGATTTAATTTTGTGGGCAATAATGGTGCAATTTATCCCACTAGTGTTGGTAGGTGCATTATTTCTTATTAGTGGATTCGTAACGGACTGGTAGAAAATTAACATAAAAGTGATAAATTAGGAGAAAAATCGTGCAATTTGTTAGCAAATTCTGAAATGATGTCAACAAACAATTGAATTATATTAGTTTTACAAAATTTTACTGATATCAACGAACAATTGAATTATATCAGCTTTACAGAATTTTAACGGCAGAAGCATAGAACGCTCTTTTACCAGTTTTCCATCTGAATTGCAGAGCATAGATAACTGTATTTTTTATTTAAAATTATGATTACTGCTTATCTTTTTTGTATTCCAGATGAGATACATGTCACAGCGATAGCTTACTTGGAACGATGTAGAACAGTTGTCATCGGTTTTTCTTGTGGTGCTTTCATCACCGTTAATCTTGTTAATGGCAATGAGTAAGTTTATATCACTGAACGTATTTCAAGGTATTTACTGAAATACAGGAATCCCTTCCATCATGTTTTCTTGTAGTGGCTTAAACCTTTAGTACTTATTAATCAAATTTTTTTTGGAGCATCCAACCATTCATTATAATCTGTTTCTTAATGACTACATGATTATGCACTGCACATAGTTTGCTTTCATCAATTTTCCGAAAAAAATTGATTCCGTTGAAGCATTCCTTTTCGGCCTTTCTCTGATCATAGCTATTGTTTCAAAAAACAAAAAAAAAAAAAAAATGAAATTATTGCAACATCATTTGTCCAATAATTCCTTTTCAGTGCGTCATATTATTATTCGTCTTCTTCAGTTTATAGTTTTTCATGCCAAGAACCAATGGATGATCCTCGTCCTGTATTATATCTCTGGGTTGCTTATTCCAAAGGGTATAGTTTTACAGATTTTGTTTTAATTTAGTTTTATTTACGTTTTCATTTGTAAAATAATGGAAATAAGTAATGACAAAGATAGTTCATGGTGTAATTATCAGTTTTTTTTTGACTGTCTTTTTTAAAATTGAAACTCATCTATTTTTTTCAAAATATAACTGTTATGGGAATTTATAGAATTTATATTCGTTTGATACTTCAAATCATTTATTGATGGATTTCAGAAAACTGAAAAGTCCGCACGTGATGTTATTTGTGATTAATTTTCCAAATGATGAGGGGCATCTTCCTAATGAGTGGACTTTCACTGATTTAGTGATTATAAACTATCTTACGGTAAGAGAGGATTTCTTCATTTGTTTTAATTTGATTGTATATATATATATATATTTTTTTCAATAAATTTGAAACGAATTCAATCATTTTGAAAGTTTCAACCCTATTTTTATACCCTTCACGTAGTTTTCGGAAATTTGATATCACTTTTGCTTGAATTCAGTGAAATTTCGCAATAATTTTGCAGTGGTCTCCTGAAAATTGTACTGAATGGCTTTCTTTTCGAACTATTGTATCATCCCCTTCCAGAGAACATATGGCAAGGAATAGCATATCAGAACGGTAATTTATTAATTAATAATCATGATCTGTAGAGCACTTCCATCTTTACTTCGAGAGGAGAGGGCAGAATATCTCGTTTGGATTGGATGACAAGGGCAGACTTTTATCTACTAATTTGTTTAGTTTTACTTTTTTCATTGAAAGAATTGAGAATATTTCAGAATATTTCTAATTCTGAAAAATACCAAAGTATGCTATTTCATTCTTAGATTTACAATTAAAATTCATAATATGAATCATATTTTCTTGAATTTAAAAAATGTCACAGATTGCCGAATACCGAGGAATCATTTCTACGTGTAAATGCGACTGACTCTTCTCGTATGCTGATGATTTGGAAAACTACGAGTAGCACTGTGGAGGTAATAGTAATTAAGTTTGATGCAGTTAATTTGAATTGAAATCAAAGGATTCCCTTTTATTTTATACTCTCCTTTCTATATTCAATATAGTCAAGACTGTGACAATTCATTACTGTCAAAAATTATTCAAGAAGTTTCTCTTACTTCTATATTTACATGAAGTTTAGTACTAGATAAATTATAACTTAATATTAAATAACCTGGATAATGTCATAATATATTTCCAGTACAGTTCATAAATCTATTTCAAATATGATTTTATAGGGTGCGCTTTTTGATCTAAACGCCTTTTATTACAAGCGTTTATCTCGACAGATCATTTTTACAGAATCATTTCTGAAGCTTAACCCATTCCTGTCCTTGTTTACATTACCGATTATCAATGATCAGCAGATTTGTCTTGTAAGTTTTTTTTTTATTTTGCTGCTGTAGTAATTTTCACACGAAGAGGCTAGGCTATCATTAGCCTTACTATACATTTCAGTATGTTATAATGTGGCTAGAACTAATAGAAACGTTATCAGAAATATTGACAGAAATCTCTTTGAATCAAAAAACTTTTTCAAGGACTATTTGGTAAATTATTCTGGTGTTTGGC
Source organism: Onchocerca lupi (assembly GCA_028564675.1). Lineage (NCBI taxonomy): Eukaryota > Metazoa > Nematoda > Chromadorea > Rhabditida > Onchocercidae > Onchocerca > Onchocerca lupi. Next base: position 10,704 of record JAOVVO010000531.1, read on the forward strand.
AGCACCAAAGTCCGTATAGCGAAACAAACGATTTTTTTATATTTGCGCCATCATATTCATTCGAAATTGTCGCATTCAATGGAAACCGTGAATTTACGATATTCGTGCCATCCATACAGAAAGTTGTAGGTTCTTTCCATTGTAGCTATCGGGATTTTCAGAATGATTAGGTTATTATTAAATGTACATTACAAAAAAAAAAAAAAAACGTTAGATTTTTGAGAAACGTACCAAATACCATTTTGCATTTTTTTATCTTCTGACATCATGGCATCGGCTTCGGCTTCATCGGTCGAGTGAAAAGTACAAATTTAACTGAAAAAAGTAATTCTTTGAATATTTAGGCATACTTTTATACGACAGTTTTAATAAAGTCAATCTTCTTTTTTTCGGAAATTTCAAAGTTTATAAATGCTTAATTGATGAATCGGATCACTGATAATCAGCTCTTCAAATATCTCCTATCTCTCAGCTCTGAAAATAGGAGCTGCATAAATAATCGATCTTGATAATCAAAGAGCTTCTTCCAAAAGTCCAAAAAAACCTGAAGCTATTTGTCCGCGTCATCATAATATATTTATTGTAGGTATTAAAATGGCTCGATGAAAACTTCGAAGATGCAATTGGACAGAAGTCTGATCTTGCATGCGCATATTTGAATGCAGTTGGCCTTGCAAAGACATCTGTTGATGTTTCCGATAACAGTCAAACATCGCTAGAAAATGTATTTTTTAAGATTTGTTAAAAAAAATTGAAAATTTAAGTTTTAGATATGAGAGCCGAGATGAGAAACTCGGTGATAAGAATTACTAAAATTATCCATTTATTCAATATAACTTATCTCTCACTGGCTAAAGAGTAAATTACAGTAGAATTATTTCATGTTGTTTCGGTGTCAAACTTCAGGAATCAGTAACAATAATATCAATAGTGCTTTACTGGTTCCTTTCAATTTATCTGAGTACTGAATAAATTGTTGATGACGGAGATGTTTTAACGGGTTGTAATTCAATAATTTTATAATCAGGAATCGGTAATCATTTCATCACTGCTATTTAACGGTGAAATCAATGATACACTCAAAAAGTACATTATCATGTGTCCAAACTATCACACTATTTATCAAATTGCTTCGCTTATATGGAAAGAAGTCGTTAATGCAAAGAAAAAATTCGATGAACTTTGTAATGTTTTATATCATTAATTCGTTCAATTTCTAGTTATATATTTAATCTTGACGAAATCTTCGTTTCATTTCGAGATTCTATAAGATTCTCCAAGTTATGAAAGGAATGCGAGATCATATAAAATTTATATACACTCAAATAAGAAAGAATGGAGTTGTATGAAATGAGAAAACCAAGTTTGGAATTATGAATGCAATCAGTGGGATCTTTTAATTATATATATATATATATATATATATATATATATATAGAATTCTAATCTTTTGTTTCAAATTAGTGGACAAATAATGCATTTTAATTGGATATAAATCCAAGATTAAGGAAGATAAGAATTTAGGGAAATAGGAAGATAGCGAGAGATGATTAGAGATTTTGTAGAAGGAAAACATAATACATCAGAAGTTATGTTTCTTGAATATTTTGATAAAGGAATACGATCATAAAATTGCATAGCCGACACCAACGCAAAAAAAATTGCTTAAAGAAAATGCGAAAATAACTTATTCATACTTAATAAATGTTACATACAATAATCATTATTCGTATTATCGATGTATTTACATTACTTAATTGATATTGATTTTCAGCGGAACCGTGGTTTGATCGTATTCCACGAGCATTATCAGCTGCAGATATGTATTGGTTGCGAACTAGTGCAGCAGTTTTTCACTGTGCTGCTGAATTGTTTGCTGAAATTTCGAAAAGAGTACCATCAGGTTTGTTGATTTCACTTTTTTTTTTTTTAATGTTTTCGGCTTGTTTTGTAATTCTTTCGGCATACACATAATTTTCCTAATAATCAATCAAATAGTAGTTTCTTTCGGGTTAAAATTCGATGATTTTTTTTTTGTCATAATTTTGGAAAAAAGTTTATATATTTCGAGTAAAGTAAATTTAATCAGTTCAAAAAAAATATAGGAAAAACAAAAAGTCGTGTTTTAGCTGAAATTAGACATCGTGAATTTTGTTTTTCCTTTTTAATTTTTTATTTTTGTTTTTTTATTTTTTATTTTTTATTTTATTTTTTTACATTTTCTTGCAGAAAAGATCGCAGAAGCAACGACTACAAATTATAGTATGATGGCATCTAAAAATTTAGTTTTTTACACGAATATTGTGTTTCTTTTTCATAATGGAGGATTGCTTCCATTAAAAAATTACACTGCTCTTAACGCTCGTATGAAAGCAAAAGTGGATGAACGTAAAAAACGTTTAGCCCCTAAGTAAGTTCAGTATTTAAGTTTTAATGTTTAAATGAATAGTGGCTTCTTCATTATCTACATTCGTTTTTTCTCCATGTCCACCTGTTCCTTTTATAAAATTCAACTGAGGTGATTTGTCAACTGTTAAACACTCCGAAAACATGTCGGTTATGTAATTACATTCCAGTTCAGTAAACGGAAAATTGTTATAATTCACCAAGCAAAAGCATGTATCGGGACTTTTGGCAGATGAATTAGTAGATTGATTAAGGAGAAAAGTTAATTGATTTCTTCATTTTCACATTACCGATTTTTTTGTGTTCTTTACTGCGCTATCATTCTTTCTCCTTTCCTTTCAGCAGTAAATTATATATAGTAAATTTGCTGGAAGAAATGCAAAGTGCTTGTCCTAACGAAATTTTTTGGTGTGGCCTAACTGCTGGTGAATGGTATCCACCGAATTCAATTGGTGTGAGTTCTAATAACATTGGCAAACTTTTGAATTTTATTTATTACTCAGCTGGCTTGTATGTGAATTTTTCCAGTCATTAATACAACTAGCAAACGAAGCTAATAAGCTATTTATCACATTATTTTATTCAATAGCTCAATCATTATGACTGTCAATGGCTGAATTGTTGTCTGGGATTCAATATTCTAGACAGTAGCTCCATTTTCAGTTTGCTTGAGGCTACTATGATATTTATGCTAGCATATTTCGACAACAATGAATCAATACGCTTAACTTATGAAAAGCATCATATTGACAAGCAAAGCTTACTGATGACTAACAACTATAATTTGTTAATCATAATTAAACGAACGCTCCTAATTAATCATACTTATAATTCAGTTGCAATATTTTTAGGCTCTGCTTTCGGCCATACTTGCAATGAAGATCACTGAAACATCGAAATACAAGCTGATTGGATATTTTCTGCTTGATTATGATGATGTTACGGGGAAGGTTTGTAATTTTATAGAAATTCAAATTATTTTTGAAACTAATTAAAAAAAAATGAGTTTTTCACGAATGTTAGGAAATTTTATCTCTTTAATTACAAACTGTTCGAATAGAATATGTTTAATCAAGATTTTTAGCCTTTGTTCATGGTTTAAATTAAAATTTTTAGGAGCCGAAAGTTTTTGATCGTTTTAAATGGCGCTTTCCATATAAGAACCGAACGATATGTGATCAAATAGAGTTAAATTGGAGAAACGATTGTGGATTAGAGGTGTTACTTATACTATAATAGTTTTTGACAAGGTTCAATGTTGGTAGCTGCTTTATTTTGCAGTTATGTTTAAGGGTTATAAAAAGCTGCTAAATTTTTGAACTTTAGTAACACATAAAACGATTTCGCTTGTATGAACGCATCATTCATTAATTTACTATTCATGTGAGCGTAACTGACAGTGTTTTTAAGTCATTTCTTGTGCCAACAAAGTTTTAAATTTAAGCAACTTAGCATCAAGAGATCGCCAGTTTTGTTAATAATGTTATCAAGGCCTACAAAATTTTCGATCTCACATTTTTAAATGCTTCTGAACAGTGTTGTCTGGTGTCGCATTTACACGTCAATAAGATTATATATAGCTGTCAAAAAAAAAAAAAAAAAAAAATTTTAATTTTAATTGTACATTCATTCTATTCAGTTCTTCCGCCGCGAAGAAGTTATAATGTCTTCGATCATTGAACCGTAATTTTGTTCCATACAACATGATCTTTTTGACTTGCTGAAGCTTTCAGGATTCGTATCTAGTTACATAATCCCAGTTCCGATTGATATTCTTTAAAAATTTATTTTCATTGCAAATAAATGTTGATAAATGATAATTTATTGCTTAGGGACCGCTTAACAAACGTGAGAGAATCACGATTACTAACACAAAAGCAGAGGAGCCCATTTGTGAGGTTGATCGACTTATGAAACGTTTACTTCTAAATAAGAAAGAAATTGAATTCATAAAAGGTAATATAATGTTTCATAGCATTATTTTAGTAAATATATATGGATTTGTTGTCGTTAGAGACGGATATTATTAATAATTGGATGGACATGTTTGTTAATTCTTTTTTTCTTTGTGATTTTTTTTTTCGATTTTAAAATTTTGATTTTTTGTTTTATAAACGGTTTTTCTGATGACTGTGCATTGCACTGACGATTTTTTTAGAGAACTTGTTGAAAAAGCCTAATGGAATTCGGGAATGGAATCGTTTTTGTTTAAAACGCAAAATGTTTGCTCGTCTTTTACCGGTAAGTTTTTGTTGTATGTATCTCTTGTATCATTTTTGATTACAGATATGTCAAAAGTTAAAATATTTCCATTAACAGTTGGGTAAGTTTCTTGAATTATAAATTTTAGTTATTTGATCTTTTGATGGGAAAAGCAGTTGTGTGAATGAATGAAATAGTGACTGCTGAATAACAAAAGAATTTTCAGCCAGAAAAATCGAAAAATGGAATTCTGTTAGATCGTTGTGATCGATGGACAGCAAAGATTTTGGAAGATTTTCCAGTAATCCAGATGAATGATACATTACCACGCAGTGTTTTTCCAACGGTACAAAGTTCAGGTACGAAATTCATTCTTAATTTAAAATTTGGATGAAGTTTTTTAGAAAATAAGACTTTTAAATTAATGAAATTCTTAGAAAGTGTAAATTTATTTAAGTTGGTGGCGGAAAAATCGTGAAGGTCACGCCAGCCAAACAGTGGACAACTTCGCATCCATATCTATCACCAGCTCTGAAGTTGGTTTTCTATTCAAAATTAATTCCTCATTATCGTGGATTTTGTTTAATTTTCATTTTTTTCAAACTCCAAAAAAGGAAAGTGTCAAAAAATTCAGAAATTTATTATTTCTTGGAAATCTGAAAATGAAACTAGTGCGATAGATTATTCCTAAACTTGTGATTTTAGAATTTAAAAATAGTTATTTTGTACAAATCATTCAGTTATTTGAATTTTTCAGCCTTTTTCTACTGATAAATTTCTTTATTGCTTGACAAAAAATGTATTTTTTGAGATCACATGACAGGTGTGAAGTTTTGGAGACAAAACGGCGGTTACATGATGTTGTTCCTAAATCAGTTGTGTTAGAAACAACTTCAAAACCATCTAACTTCCCAACAAGCCCCGTGTATGACAGGCGTATTTCAAATTACGAGAGGTTATTTCATAAATTTTTGTCAAGAATTTAATTTAGCTCTATAAAAAGTTTTATTAGTTTCTCAAAAATGAATAAGATTTTTCAGAATTTTACCTAAAGAGGATCTTGAAAATGTTCATCGCTTGTTACAAACACCCACGCCACGACGTCGTTGTGCACCAGGAATACGAGTAGAGAATTCATTTGCATCACCGACGGCTGATCAATTCCCACCAATTTCGCTACCGGCCTCAATTTTGAAAACCCGGAAAGAGCGACACCATGAGAATACATCAGCTGATGGTATTATTTTTTTTATTAAAATTGAACTTTTTTTATTATTCATATTAAAGAATGGATTCTTTTTAACGTGCAAAAAAAAATTTTTTTCTTTTTTTGTAGAGATTCCATAATTCTTTGTGATTTATTTACAACTTAATTTTTGCAAGTTTCAGTGACAGATTCGCAATTCAAAAGTCTTCGTTTCGATCTTCCAAATTCAGTCACATCTAGTTGTGAGAGGTACGGTGTTATTTTTAGTTCTTGTTTCAATTATATTACGAAGTTTATTAGAATGAAAAAAGAAAAGGAACTTGTCGATATACCAGCTATTTCAATTATTTCACATTTGTTTCAGTATTTCTTCAAATACTAGTCAGATGGAAGAAGAAAAATGTGGAAATGATCCTCTCGAAATGAATAATGCTGGTGCTTTGGATGCTCGAAATTCGGTATCTCGTTAAAGTTTCAATTTTTTCATTTTTTGTTTTTTGTTTTTTAATAAATGAAATGTTAGTTTCTCATTTGCGATCTCAACAATAATATTATAAATCAGTGTTTTTATGGAAAGGAAGAAAAACTTCAATTATATTTTTTCTTATAATGTGAGTTATTTCTTAGAATATTGAAAAAATTTTTTTTCTTCATAGTGATAAGTCGAATAAAAAAATTAGTCTGAAAAAGAAATCTATTTTACTTAGTTTATTGAAAATCCCATTTCTTTTTTTCAGAATGCTTTAAAGTTCATGCAAATAAGCAAGAAGGTTTCATTGGAAAAGTATTTGGAGCTGCAGGATGAATTAGAAATTTTATTGGATGAAGACGAAAAAAGAGAATCTACTGATACTACAAATGAAAAAAATCTACACAAGATATCAGTTGAGGAACAAAGTGATTCGGGTCTTGTGGAAAATCAAGAAAGACAAGATGAAGCTCATGAACAAATAGTGGAGCATTATTTCGAAGAACAGGAAGAAATAGAAAGTGTATACGGTAAAACTGAGCCATCGACTTTGAGAAGTGGAAATTCCTTAATTCAGGAAAGTTATACAGCTCCAGTAACTGTAAGTTACGAAGAACAAGAAGATCCAGACATTTTGTTAGATGCAGTAGCTCAAGATATTATTTCTGATGTGCATACGGAGAAAGAACAAAATATACAAGATGCTGGTGATCTTTCTGAAAATACTTTAGTACTAACTGGCACGAAAATCTCTAGACATGCTTCTACCGTTGAAATTGAAATCAATCCAAGAACACCGAAAAAGCGATCAGATTCTTTAAATAATGATGTAACAACGAAATCAGAAGACAATATCACATCAAGTATGGATGAATTCCAGAAAAAAGTTTCATATGAACAAGAGGATGAAAGTGATCCAACATCCACGGAAATCGAAAGAGGGACAATTTGCCATTTTGAAATGGAACCAACGGATACATGCAAAGAATTGAATAGGGAGGAAGGTAATTAACTTCGAATTTCGTGAACATTGTATCTATGACAATTAACGTTTGCTAATATTCTAACGTTGATGTCGGAGTTCAATATCACTTCTTACCCAGTAAATCCTGAAATGCTTCATTACCATGATTTCAAGTAATGCGCATAGAACTTGAATTTCAAGTGTTCATATTTAACTTCACAATTATTTATAATTAAAGATATGAATAAGATTAAATAACTTTAACAAATAAAATTCAAAAAATTTTCGTGAAAAGATTTACATATAAATCAATATTCTATTAATATATCAACTAATTATCATTTTGCAGACAGGAAAAATCTCAGAAATGCGGGAATCATTCCAAAAATACAGAAATCGCTACATCGGCATCATGTTAGTGATGCAAGTTCTACGAACACTGACGAAATACTGGATCAGGCTTCATCTACAGCTAAAGGTAAATTTTTTTACTACATTTTATATAAACAGTAAAAATTATGATTATCGATATTTCCATTTACTTTAATTACTTTAGATAAAACTTGTGGGACTTAGTAAATTAACCTTTAAAGATTTTGGATGAAATGAAAAATATATATCGTACAATGATTCTTATGAAAGATTTCCAACTTCCAGTGCAGTTTGCTTCTTAATTTTTTATTTCAGATGTCAAAACCGGATTTCTTGGATCAGTAAGTCCTTCTCTTAGAAGATGTAGACCCAAAGATGAAGGTATATTATGTTTGTTCTTTTTCCGAATCACATAATTAAAGCATTTGTTTTTTTGAAAGAGGATTAGAGAGTAAGCATTTTTTCAGTAAACGTTATCCTTGGGTTATCGTTTTTTCGCTAGAAACTAGAATTTGGAAAGCTTTCCCGTTACAAGCAATCTAATAATGTTAAACAGTGAAAAATTACAAATAAATAGAAATGATGGGAAGATACCTGAAGATAAATGTTATTTGATTCTCGATTTAGTTGCGGAATTTTTTTTTTAGATTTTGCTAATGATGGGCAAGCAATCCGAACCTATTCCAGCGATTCATTTCAATCATCGAGTTCTGGTATATTTCTGTAGCTTTACCACTCATCATTATGATAATTATAAAAATTGCTTAATTTTAGTTTTGTGTGGACTGCATAGTTTAATGTTAAATGAATGTTAAAGACGTGAAATTTTGATCATTTATTAGAAAATAATGGATTTAAATTTTTTGATTTTTTCAGATAGTGAAATATCTACTTCGTCACATCGAATGCTCACTCGTTCTGCAACGAAAAGTATTACAAATATTCCATTTATTGATTTATTTAAAATTCTTAAAAGAAAAATAGAAAAAAAAACCTTTTGTTAGAACTATCATTTTAAATTTATAATTTTCATTCAAACAGTTCCTTAGTTCTAGAAACTAAGTTGGTATCACTGTCACCGGAAGTTAAGGTGATACCAAGGAAGCATTTGAAAAGTGGAACAAGTTCACTACATAGTCGAGAAACAACACCGAGACGTTCAACTCGAGTTACGCCTTCGGTCAAAAGTTCACCGAAAACTGAGAAATCACGACGAAAACGTTCAGAAAATAAAGCAAGTTCATCATGTAGTCGAGAGACAACACCGAAACGTTCAACTCGAACTACATCTTTGGCCAAAAGTTCACCAAAAACTGAGGAAACACAACGAAAACGTCCAGGGAATAAAACAAGTTCACTACATAGTCGAGAAACAACACCAAAACGTTCAACTCGAGCTACACCTTCGGCTGAAAATTCACCGAAAATTGAAGAAACACCACGAAAACGACGAGGAAGTAGAAGAAATTCAACAGATAGCTTTGAAGCAACACCGGAGCGATCAATCCGAGCTACTACATCAGGCAAAGGTGAATTATAAAGTAATGAATTACTATTGTGTAAAAGCATTATTCGTGTTAAAACGGTATACGTAAAAACATTCTTTTATGACAAGACATCTTTAGAATATCAACTTCGAGTTACTTTCGAAGTAGAAAATGACAAGCTTGACAAGTTAATAATATTAATATCAACGGATTTCTAGTTATAACTACAAACTAATTTCAATTATTCGGTTGAAATTGTTGAAAAATCTGGAATCCATTTCCTTCTATTTTTTTTTTTCAGGCTCTCCGGTAAGGAAATCTCTTCGCCGCAGCCGAACACAGTCAGAACAAATTGAAGGTTTTTATTAAGTGTAGTTTTATGGAAATAGTTGGAAGTAAATATTTGTTAATAAATATCAACTATAAATGGTTTCATTGTAAAACATAGAATAATTGCTGTATTCATTACTTATTTTTTTTATTTACCACATGAAAACAACAAAAAAAAAAAAAAAACTTTTCATTGGTTTTCAGTTGAAGGAAAAATGACAGCTGCAACCCCAAAAGCTTCACCAAATCGACGGAGACGAGCTATATCGGAAGAGTCCCAATGTATCATTGCTTTTCTTATATCGATTACGCAGTTCTTTAGATTCTAAAATATTATCTCCAATTCTCAGTTATTTCTAAATATCATCCAAATTCTGAAAAAAAGATAATAAAGGGTACTGATTGAATTACATTTTAATGGAGAATATTGATTGAAAAATCACTTTTTTTTTTTATCATGTTTTTTTTTTTTTCAGTTAGCGAAACTTCGGTTGCATTTCATCCTATGCTGACTCGTTCGGTTAAAAAAGGTAAGAATAGCTGTGCAATAAGAAATTCACTTTAACCTCTAATTTTCACACTTCTGATTTTTGATAGAGGTTTAAACTTTAATTACCTATTTCAAATTAGGATTTTTATTGCTCAAATTATTAAATGACAATAAGTTTGAAGCTGTTCAAATCCTGTCATTTCCAGCAAAAAGTGAGAGTGGATCGCCTTACAAGAAAAGGACTTTGTCAGGATTTGAACCAACTTTAACGAAAATCGATGGTTTGTTTCGTATAATAATATTTCATCAGTTTGGTTTATTTTATGTAATTGGTGCAATAAATCTGAATAGCAATCAAGTAAATTAATAATAATAAATCAGTTTGATTTTGATTTATTGATATATTGAGATGTTATACTTGTGACTTAGCTTATCCATCAACTTTTCAGCATAGCTTGTAATAGCAGTTCCGGTTCTGAAATCAAATTTCCAATGTCTCCTTTTTTGCTTATGTTTTATTTATCATCCACTTTTTTTTCAGAAGTGCCGAAGAAACGTTTCTTACGTGCTGGACGGAAGTAAGTTGTTTTACTTCGTAGTTTTTGCTCTCAAGCCGTATATCTATAGACAATCGTTTTTTTAATGAGATATTTTGAATTTTGTTCAAAAATTATTTATTTTAAAGAAGTTACTTTTGAAATAGGTAAATAGGTAACGTCAATGGAAGAACAACTCTCAAATTGATAGTTGTTTTTCAATGCATTACCTTGTTATAGGAATATTCTTCTGTTAAGATTAATAATATGTGTTGTCTAATTCTTATTTCAGAACTGTTGCACAAGTTTTGGAAGAGAAGATAAAATGAATTTTGAGACTACTCAATTTTTTATTTGTTTGAACTAAGCTCCAGACTGGTTTCTTACGGGCTGTTATGCTTATCTTGAATGTACCGGTCTAGAAGCACTTATATGTGTCATATACTACATTTGCTATAATTTTGTGAAAGTTCGATTGACATAGAGTTTCATCTTTAACATATGAAATTCAATCAGTTGGTCGCTCTTAAATCATCATTAAAAATTTTTTCAAAATGATACATTATGCAGAAATATTTTTACAAAATGAAAAAGCTTTTAATTCAGATCAAATTTCGCTTATACAAATATTTTAAATGAATGGGGATATTTTCCGGCCTAAATGTTGAATTTCTCTGTTATTTTATACATAGTCAATATTATCATTTTAAGAGCTTCTTGTTCTTAGAAATATTTTGAGGTTTTCAAATTTTTTTTAAATCACTTCAGAATTATCACTTTGTTACCTTTTTCTTGAGATTTATTGGACCAATTGATATTTTTTTGGAAAATAAAGTTTGTTTAATAAGTTATTTTGGATATTGAAATAAATACTTCCTTGCAGATTCTTTATAGCAAAATCGAAAATTCACTTGCACAAGTCTAACATATTTTTTGCTGCAATAATTCCATACTTCTACCAGAAATAAAATATATTCTGACATGATTGTTAGGAAGAGTTCCGAAAATTTTGGAGCAAAAGATTCTGACTATACAAAAATACTGGCAATGTTCACTTTCAGAAATCACTAAAGACAATGGTTTGGTTGTAACATACTTTAATAACTAAAGTTTAAGCTGAAAATTTAGGTTAGATTTAAAATCAATAGTTTTTTAAGCTAAATTCAAATAATTTCTTATCAGTAATTCAAAGAATAAATATTAACTATTACCAATGAAATCATTCATTATCTACCTTTAGGTTTTTTTTTTTTCAGTTAACAATAAGAATTCGAGAAATAGGAAACATATCACATTATACCACATCTGTTATTCCATCGACATGTCACATCTGTTGACTCCTGTTAATTAACAGCTGTATTATCCGGAAATCTCTGATTCTAATGATCTTAAGACTATCGAAAAAATTATTTATTATCCCAAAACTGAATCAATCCGTACTACTACTTCTTCTTTATACGAATTTTGCAGAAAAAATCAAGAAAAAGATACTGCTTTTGAAGTGCTGATTAATCTTTCAATTTTATTTTATAAACATGCCAAAATTTTTCTCAATGATCACATTAATTTGAATTTAATCTCGAAAAAATTCTATAAAATAAACAACATTGTTACTGTTAATTCATCATTCAATTAAAGTATTCCATAAAAAATTTTCAGTGAAAATTGAATTAAAATTCATTAAACAAAATAACTGATTGAAGTTTAATTCGAATTTATTAAATATTAAGTGTGTTACTTAAATTAAGAAACATATTTAATATTTAATGGATATGAATTTTTCTCGTCATTTCTTAAACCATTATTAACCATATTAGATGGATAATTTGGACAATAATAATGAATAATTCAATTTGGATAATTAGATTTTTAGATTAATAATCTAATTTGGAAAACCCTAATAATCTAATAAAATTTGGAATAATTTGTTTTGGAATGGCGTATATATGAAAACGCTAATATTTAGCCATAATAATCAAATTAATGAATATTCATATTCCTAAGAACTTATTTGAAAACATTTCACAACGGTAAATTTGAGACTTTCGTACGTGCATTTCGGGAGCTACGTGCATTTTGATACAAAATGCACGATGAATATTTTGGCGCCAATCACGAATTTGGTTTTTCACACGTTCAAACATTAGCTATTGCGTAATTTCGCGCCAATGTATCACATTGGATCTGAAAGGAGGGCGCGTTTGAATTGGATATAAATATTTGGATTTCCAGACAAAAAGACCGATATAATTTTTTTTCGGGATAAGTCTCCAATTCTCCCGGGAAATACCGGTCTAATTTATTTACCACTGTCATAATTTCTTGTAAAAATACCATTTGTCCGGGATGATTTGTTCCGTTTATTACTTATTCCTTGCAAAGAGATGACGAAATTGAGACTTCCGAAAATGGGCATTTTAATGCCTGCTTTATCTTTCAAGCCATCATAAATCTTCCCATTACTTTTACGATGCCATTATTTCGGTTACTCTCTTCCAGTTACATTTAATCTATTATTCCGGTTACAAATTCCCACAAATTCAAAAAATCCATTCTTCCGTTACTTCCGGTTATGAATTCTAAAAATCCGCTCTTCTGGTTACACTTATAAAGTCCGAATCTTTACAGTAATTTCTAAAAATCTTAAAATCAAAAAAAAAAAAAAAAATCTTTATGAAAACTTGCAAGGTCCAATTTGCTTGGAATAATATAGGTAACTGTGGAAAACGTAGTATTAATCTCACCAAATTTGTTTTGTGTGATCAAGTTTCTTGTTCAAGGTTAGCTGAGATCAAATAAACCTAGGTCTGAATGAATAGTAACTGAGTGGATCTGAGTGAATAGATAATGTTGGACAGAATTAGATCTATATGAAGCTAAAAAATGTTAAGACGTCAATCAATAGGGCTGCATAAGATAGGATTTAAGCAGGGAAATACAATTAGTATTAGTAAAATAAAATAGTAAAAATAAAAAATAATAAAATAGAGATTTTTCTCACTAAAAAGGAAAAGATCGGATTGATCTAGTAGTTTATAAGATATCATTTTAATCATTACATTTCAGCATTGTTATCGAAATAATATCTAAGTAATAAATCTTTAAATGGCGGAGGAAAAGAACGAAAATAATGTTCCGGAAATGATGGTTGAATACGATATTTCCAATATTCTTTATGAGGTATTGCCATTTTGGTTAAATTGATTTTTCTTCTCTCTAAGAAGTAATTTACTATTTTTTTGATACAACATAAATTAGGCGATTGACATTTTTTCTGAAGAGAAAGCTCTATTTCTTCGCTTTCATCTTCAGGATGATATGGATGTTGCCAGTGAAGTTGTCGTGGAAACATATTCCCACCAACAGCAGGAAAATTCGGTGTATGCATGCGAAGTATCTACTGTCCAGCCTTTGGTTTATGAGAGTTATGCTGTTCCGGATTACGGAGAGGATAATTCCATTGCTATCTTAGCTAATGTATTTCAGAATGCTCTCCCTGATGAGCAACGAAAAATGCTAGAAATTAAGAGTGATCCGGAAGATAGCGGTATATTCACTAAACATTCCGACGAAATTAATAGCGATGAAGTAACAATCACAACAAATTCACCACAAAATCGCACGGATCCTATGATCGACCAGGAATTCTTAAATGTAAAGAAGGATATGGCAATAACAAACGAAATGTCACTGGAACAACAAAATGAACTTGATCCAGCTTCAAGAGAAATCGATGAAGTTCGTCATCAAACTGAAATGATGAACGATGAGAAACCGCAATTAATTGGAGGTGTATTATTTTTAAATTTTTTTAGCAACATTTCAAATTCGATCTATAATTAATTATATGGAAAAAGATAGCGAATTGGATGAAAAGGGATAAGTTGGATCATGTATGAATAAATTGAATCAGTGAAAACATTTGCAAAACGATTTTTATCACATTATCGTAATATTCCGTTTTATCCTGCTAGTTTTTTAAGGATTTGTGAGGGAAATAAGAAGCAGAAGAAATGACTGAATCCAGTCTGTAGAAAAAGTATTATCGTGCATCTAATTTGTTTGTTTGGTAAATAAGTAACTTTTTTTTTTGATTAGAACCAAAAAAGCTGACTAACTGACTTTTTTTTTTTTGCTTTTGATTTAATACCACACGTCTAAAGTTATCGGCATAATTTAATTATTTCTATTTTCATTTTTCTTAGATAAAATATTAAGTTTTTTTATTAATCACAATCCATTACTGTTGAAATCAAATAGGGAAATAGGCACTTGGCTTAAAGGATTATGAAAAGTGAATTGGCTATATCATATTTTTTGTATAAATTAAAAAGAAAAAAAAAGTACTTCCAGATATTGTTGGAGACGGCAGTGCTGTTCGCACCGATTTTAATGATTCATTGCAGTCATTGAATAATGGCAAGTTTATTAAAAATTTCCCAATTCGTTAGACATCCCAATTACTTCATACAAAAATTTTCCTCAATGATTGAGTTATACATTACTGAGATTCAAAAATTTTTTGCCCATCAAAAATGCTACATTCTTAAGCTATTCTGTTAATCCTTTAGTCGTCGAGAAGTTTGTCAGGAATTTATTAGTGTAAACTATTTTTTTGAAACAAATATTGAAGCATCTTTTTCATGATTTGAGTGTCAGATTGTTAATCAAGGAGTTACATTTCAGCTAGTGAAGGATTCCGTTCAGCACATCATATGCTTACACGTTCTGCAGCTAAAGGTAATCGCAGAGTTTGCAAATTTTGCTTTTTATTACTTGAGTCAGGCATGATTTTATCAACATGATTTTATTTTTTTGATCGTTTATTTCACTTTTAATTTGTGGCAGAGAAAACTTGGATTTCCAAGTTTTCTATAGCGATTTCAAGCCGCATATCTACCGATCCCACACGACCCACTTTATTCTAGTTTTTGCATAATTGTTTTAAATCCATAATTTGTGTTTGGATTTATCACATTCAAATAAATTTCGGTAGTTAATAAATGGACTTCTTGGCTATAAAACAGCAGTATCCTGAAAAGTCTGCATAATATTTTGACATATATCATAATTTTATGTTGAATTTGTGCAAAAGAAACGTATTTTAAGAAGAATATCACTTTAGCTACTAAGTCAGTATCTCACTCAGCGGAAGAAGAGAAAACGCAAAAAAAACGGAAGGGAAGCAGAACGAATTCAGCATCGAGTGGTGATACATCAGCACACTCTGTTCGAGCTTCTTCGTCACCTAAAAGTAAGTTGAAGAAATTGAGGCTGCGTGATTTAATTTTTGCAGTTTTATGGATTCGTTAGAACTCTCATCTTATTCATCACCTTCATGATCTTTAGCTAGATCTTCCTTATAACAGAAATGTAAATATAATGCCGCAGAATCCGAGTACAGATTTTATTTCTTTTCTCCAACATTAAATTTAGTTTGAATTCCAGAATATATTTCTTGTCTTTCTTATCTATCTCGACAGTTTTTTGTATTTAATTTTTTTTAAGTGAAATTTACTTACTTATGTAAATATTGTTGAAATGGCCAATCAAATTTAAAATTAATTTGGAAAAGATAAGAAATAAAGACTTTGAAAAGAAATAAAATTGAGTGCTAGTATACACGGAGTATATAGAAGTATATGCTAGTATATTTTAGCTAAGTGCTAGCATATACGGAGTAAGGAAAGATGCAAAATACTTATTAGGAAAGTAGCAGTAGTTTTCCCGAAATTGGAAATGGTGAATTTTTTTCTATAGTATAATTACAAGTTTGAAGATTGATTATAATTACAAGTTTGAAGATTGATTTTTTAATTGCAAGATAATTACAAGTTTTAAGATTGGTTTTTTTTTCTTTTAAATTATCTGATTCAGAAATTTTTGACTGTAGAAATGCATCAAAGGGATGATAATAACTTTCAAGAATTTTTATAATTATAATTGGAAATTGGAAACGGAAATTTACTTCGGTTTTAAGCATGCTTGAAAAATTATTGTCTTTCCGATGATCAAGCAATTTTTCTCCGTTTAAGATTTTTGAAAACTTCTGACAGTTCTTCATATTTGTATTTATTTTCAGAGATGTCGAAGAAACCGAGATGTTCATAAACTACATACAAATAAGGTTATCTGATTCATTCTATCGAACTGTGTTTAAAATATCTTTACCTTTTTTTATGTTTTAAATTTCAATTTTAATTTTCCTTTTCTTTCAAAAAATGAAAATAAAAAAAAAAATCGTTTTATGTGTAACTTCGAAAAAATTAGTGTGCTTATCCTTTTTTGCCCCTGTTTTATTTTTAATCGTTTATCTTGTTTGTTTTGTGTTGATTTCATTGTCTTTAAGTTATGCGAGAAATATTTTAATCTGTAATCAGACTTACCAATCTTTTATGTCATTTTATTATTCAAGTTGAATTTTTATGTCTCTTTTTCAAATTGTTTTCGCCCAGATGATTTGTCTGGAGATTTAAAAGTAAAATAATCAATTAATTGCCCTGTTGTTCATACTGTATTAGATCATCCTAGAAGTACTGCAGAGAAGATTTCAGTGAGTCTTCAAAGCATAAGTTATTAAGGAAATGATAATCCAATATGAGCTGTTTCTGAAGCTTTTCTTGTTGTTTTTTGTTTTATGTGGATTTTTTTTCTTAATACAGATAAAGTCCTGCAAGCAATGGCAAAATATCTTCCGGTTTAGCTTTTTACAGTTTTACTGAATGCGATTTCTCTGTATTTGTTGAATTTTTCTTTTCCTTTAATTTCCTGTAATGATAATTCTTTCATGTCAAATAAATTATCAAATAAAGTTTATGGTTATTCAGCATTCAGACTTCTTTAATCAATTTTTGGTAAAACCCGATTCCATTTGGTAGTTAGTTCACATGCTTTTTTTCCGGATTCGATTTCCAATCTAATACGTTGATATTTGAAATAAAATTTTATCAGCTTAACGGTGCTTAATTTTCCATATAAAAAACTTTCGTTTTTATTTGTTATATGTATTCTTGTCTACAAAAATGATTCTAAGTACATTACCAAATAAAAGTAACTTAAGAGAAATATGATGTATTATTGGCATCACATTTTAAGGTTAAAGTTAAGCTTAAACTTATTTTAAAATAAGCATGAAATGCTCATTCTTTCAGAAAAATTATTTGCTGCAGAAGATTATCTATTATTAGGATTATAATTTTTATTAAAAACTTTTCAGATAATATATTGAAAGCAATATGCGCATTAAACTTTCAGAAAACGATTCAATCTGTAATCTGTTTAATTGCTATGTGGCACATGCGATGATGAATAACGATGGTAACAAATGCATGGTAAATTTTGGTTTATAAATAATAAATGAAACTTTTGTCGGAACATTGAATGCCGACAATTAAATAGTCAAGACAACACATCGAATGATAACATTTGGTATATAGGCGGAATTATCAAATGAATATAGTTATTTCCTTTGTGCTTTTTCTTTTTTTTTTTTTCCTTTTTTCCGGTCAATTTTGCAACAGTTGAATTGTTGATGAAAAGAAGCGTTCCGATATGCTACCGTTGAATATGCCTTTGATGAATTCATTTTTGTTCCCAAGGTAATTAAATGCTTTCGCTATTTTGAAAACAATACCTGCATCATTTATTTTTGTATCTTCTACTAACATTGACATTACTGTATAAAATGCGCGAATTGATTAATTAATAGAAAAAAGAGGATGGGAAAATGATAAATAGATTTTTTTAATCTAAAAACCAAATTTTAATTAACCATGAAGAATATTTAACTGCAGTAATAAGAATTAGTATTGTTCCGCAAAATTTTTTAATTCATACATTTTTATATTTAGCTTATTCAGATTTGCCAAATACTTTAATATAATGTTTATTTTTGTTTGGACGTATCGTTTTTGTTTTCAAATATTTATTTTCCATAACAATTATTTAAATGTAGCCTATATACAAGTGAAAATTATCACATTAAAACAAAATCACAATTTGGGATTTAATGAAATTTGGTGCATATTTGAAAATAATGAATCAAAATCATGATATTATTTCTTCGAAATATTTAAATTTCCAAAAAATTCCTTGTCAAATGCATCAGCAAGAGCAATTAACTTGGCAGCAATTTCTTTTGGAGTTGTGCTGTATTGATCTGAAATTTATTAAGTTCTTCCGAAACATTTGTTGTGATGTAAATTAAGATCGCTATTTTGTAGACTGTTCATGGAAGATTATTGTAGTCAATGATCAATTCTTAATTAATTTATAATCAAAACCAAATAATAATAACGAAAAATTGAGGAAATTTTGCTAAAATTATATGATCAATTAGTTAATCATTAGAAAGAATGGAATTTATGCTTTATTTCAATTTTTATCAATAATAAAATTTGAAATTTTTTTTTTCGTGAAACTATCAAATAATTTCATAATTGGAAATCATACCCTTAATTTGAATAATTGAATCTGCTACAGTTGTACATTTTTCCATTTCTTTTAAATTCAACGAAAGTTCCTTACAAGCTTTTACTTTTCTCATAGAATTATTTTCATCATTTCCCTTAATAGAAGAATATTGAAGATAGCTTCTTAGTTCATTGTCATTTCTTCGTAACTCAAAATTGTGACCTGATGAAGATTGTTTGCATCGACAGAAATAATTATTGGGACTACCGTAACCACTATCCGATGATTGTTGATTGAAAGACATTTGATATTTACAGAATATGTGAATCTAAAAAAGAAATTTCGTTACAAAATTTTATCTATTTATTTTCTTTTCAATTCTCTCTCTCTCTCTCTTTTTTTTTCAACATAATAATTTTTTATACTCTCAAATTAGTTTTAATGATTAAAAAAAATTAATTTTATTAATAAAAATTTTTTTCCTAGGTAAATATTTGACATATATATATATATAAATAACGTATATTAAAATATGATTGAAAATTTTCGAAAGTACTCGAAATTTCAGGTAAAAAGAGAATTTTTTTCAGCCTACAAATTAATTTTACTAATGAAATTTTGGTAATAATAAGGAAAAGAATTATAATTTCTAATTTACCTTTTGTAGATTTCAATCCTTACTATAATTTACAATAATTGTCCAATAACAACAGGTTATCTACTAGAATATTTTCACATATGGCTAAATATTTACCATATTATAATGGGCGGTTCAGTTTCGCGCAATTAGATTGTCGTTGGGTCTAATCATAATTAATGAGCTAATTACATTGAACTTGTCTTTAATTGCCTGTAATTATTGATGACAATAAGATTTTTTTTTAGGTAAAAATATAAATATAAGGAGAAAATTTGAGGAGGAAATGAAAGAAGAAAAAATATAGGTATTAAAGAGTTATAAACTTTCAATTTCATAGAATTATTTTTTGTGAAACTTTAATTTTTTTTAAAACGAAATTAGTAGTATATATAAAATTTATAATAGCAAAGATTAGTATAATACGTATAATTTATTAAATGTATGCAGTTTAAAAATTTCAATTGTTATTATAAATTTTGAAATTTAGAAGAGATTGCAACCATGAAATTTTTTGTTATTTACCTCATTTGAACATAGGTAATTAACAAAAGAAATGGTGATAAAATGATAAAATCTCTGATACCGATCGATTATTCCAAGAAATCTTCAATATAATATAACAAACAATTGTAAATTTTTTCAACATTATGCTGATTTTTCGAAAAGTTCTACACGGATTTCCTTAATAATTTCCAAACAAAATTTTGTTCCAACATTCTTATGTTGGGACAAAATTTTGAAAAAGAATTCAATAAAAAACAAAAAACTGGTACTTAGTAGTACATGGAAATTAGAATCCTATATTTTTATAATTCCCAAAATTGTTCCATAAATCTTAGCTATTATATTGTTTACCTGAACATTTGAAAATTCTTCAAATTAATTAATTCATGATTTTTACATGATGCAAAAGGAGCCGTTGTTGCTCTTTGACCCTCGATAATTGACAAGTGGATTTGACCTTTCTTGTAAAGGTCATTCATGTAAGACTTTTTTTTTTGCAGGATAGAAGTATGAAATGGTCATTATCTTGACAACATATGCAAGCAATAAACCTCATAGATCATAACTCATGAATCTTTTCTCAAACATTTCATAAGGAAACAGCTGTTGTCTCAAATGGATGATCTGTATAAGATATCAAGATATGTTGAAGAATTTTAATTTAATTTTATTAATTGTTTTTAATTTTTAATTATCATTAAATTTGGTATTTAGCAGTTTTTTTTTTTTTCAAATATCAATTCATTTTTTCGAAACTTTTGAATATCGATTCATTTCAGAAAATTTCAAATATTGGTTCATCTAAATTCGAAAAATACAAAAACTTATACGTCTATCAAAATTAAAAACACAAAACTAAACAAAAGTCTTCATAAATTTTCTTGCAAAAAATTAATTCATAAATTATTGAATGAAAATTTTAAACTATTTTATATAAGATTCAAAAAGATTTAATAACAATTGTATGAGCAAAAGTTTCGAAGTTTTATCTAATTTACTTATTGAATTAAAAGAAGCCGATAATTTACTGTAAAATTAAATTGACTTAGCTTAATTCTGCTATTCTTAATTTGAAATCTTTTTTTGAATTATTTTGATATAATGTTGATCCAATTTTTAAATCTTTTTTTTTTCAATTTCCACTTTTTAGTCTTTCATGTTCAAGAATTTTAAGTGCTAATTTCACTTTTGTCAAATTTAATTTTTGAGTTTTAAACAGATCAACAGTTTACTGTAAAAATTAGGCATAAAGTATAGTTTCATAGTTGAATATCTGTATAATGTATATCCAAAAGAAAAGTAAGGAATTGAACATTCTTCATATTTGTAGTAATTTTTTTTTTTTTTTAAATATCACTTGAAAAAAAAAGTGAAATTTATGAAAATGGAAATAAACTGTTTAACTTTTGAAATTTCACTTTGATTCTTTAAATTAATATTTCAAATTAGAAAATTTTTCATTATTTATGCATTCCTTTATGCTGCAATTTGAGATTAAATTCTGATAAAAAATGAATCCTCCTTTTTTTTTCTTAATCACCAAATATTTTTATTTGAAATTTAATTGCAGATATTTAAATTAAGTTTGTTTCATATTTAACAATTCAACTTATATCAAACTATTGCATAATTTCAAACACTAATAAATTCATATAATATTTTTAAAATTTTGTATGAATGCTTTCATGAATTATATCCAAAAAAAAAAAAAATGTCACATTTTTACTTCGTTAGATGGAAAATTCTGCTATCCAGTATTTTTGAGTGATCCAGAAGACGATGATAAGGAGTTGCAATCTAAGATAAATCAGGAAATTTACCTCAGATCAATCGCAAACATCGCTTATAGTTCGCAGGAGAGATTATGATGTTTTTTTTCTGATCCGGAACCATTTCGGGAATTCCAATTTTCGGTTCATCAGATCACTCATTAAATTTTCATAACTATATGGATTTCAAGATTTGCATTCTTCTGCTACCGTAATAACAAGAACTTAGAATTACAAATTATTCCTCTGCTACCGTAATGCCAGGAATTTAGAATTGCAAATTAGAAAGAGAGAGAGAGAGAGAAAAAAAAGAGAACAGAAGAGAAAAGAAAAGGGGGAAAAAATTCATTTCATTACAAAAAAAAGAAAAAAAAAATTGCTATAAATTTGATTTAGAATATTTAATACGGCCAGTATTACTAGTAAGGAAAGCAAAGTTTCGCAAAAATATAATCTAGTAAGGTAGGGAGAGCAGACAAAAAAGAAAGGACAGATGAGTGAATGGGATTTCTGTAGGAGAAATAAGGAATAATTAAGATAGATCGAGAGTTTCCGGAAAAGAAGAAGGAGATAGGTAGAGTAAATTGGAGTTTTCCGGAAGAGAAACAAGAAATAGGATAAATCGAAAATTTTCGTAAAAGAAACAAGAAAGAAATAAAATGGATGGAGAATTTCCGGAGGGGAAGCCAGAAAAAACAGGATGAAGTGAGAATTTTCGGAAAAGAAATACGAAATAGATAAAAACAGATAGCTCAAAAATTCCAGTTATACTGCTATACAATTTCCGGAAAAAATCCGGACATTTCGTTAAGAAACTCTTACAATATACGATTAATTTCAAGTGCATAAACTTTCTCAACACTCAAAAATCGATAACTTAGTTTTTTAAAAAATTTCAAATTTAATGCGAAAAAAAAACCTTAAATTTCTTCCAGAAGAGAACATTTAGGAGCAACCTATCCAAGCATTCTTTGACTCAGCCTGATGTTTAATTAGTGTGAAATTGCCCTTTTGATACTTTACGGTTGGACGTGTGCAAGGTGGTTGCGTGGTGTAACACGTATAACCTGGATCGTTTTTAGGAATGGTGATGTGGGTGGGGCCATTGATGGAGTGGATAATACGTGATCGTTAGACGTAAAAATTTGCAGAAACGATGTTGTATATATCGTACGTAATGCGTCGAATTGAAATGTTACACGTGAAAGTAGCGTAGTGTAAAAATTCGAACCTAAAAAATTAAATTTTTAAATTTCTTAAAATTTTGTTTTTTTCTCTCTCTTTTAGTAATACAACAAAAAAAAAGAAAAAAAAAACTGCCATTGAAAGATGATATCAAAAAATTCGACGACTGCTACAGTCGCAGAAAATACTATCAGCGAGGATGAGAAAGCTGTTTACGATCGACAAATACGTTTGTGGGGTTTGGAAACACAAAATCGGTCAGTTGACCTATTTATTATTCTTTCAATTTTGTTTTTTTCTTTTTTTTTTTCATCATTTTTTAAGAAAATTTTCAATTTTCTTGAAAAATTAATCTTTTCATTTTTTAGAGAATGAAAGTTTTTTATAATTTAAAAAATTGATTCGTTGATTTTCCAAGAAAGAATCATTTGATTTTGAATCAAGAAAAGATCGATTTTAATGTTTTTCCTTTTTTTCTAATTTTGTAAATTTTTGTCGCATATGAAATAAATTTTCGTTTAAAGTAAAATTCGATGCAGTGAAATTCTTCAGAATGAATGTTTGAAAGTCTTCCCTTTTTTTTTTACTGAGATATTCAGTCAAATTATTTTTTCATCATTTCGGAATAATTTTTTTTTTTTTTTTTTAGTCTCTGAGTAGGAATTGATGGAAATAAATTTAGAAATAACCATAAAGTAGTTGTTTTGAGAATAATAATAATGATATAGTTTGAAAATTTATTTGTAAGTGTAGAGGAACCAAAATGGTAACCTCAGTTAAGTTCAAATTCAAATTAAGTTTAAGTTCAAGCTTGAATTCAAGCATTTAGTTTAGCGCTTGAATTTAAACGTTTACAGGCTACGCAATTCGACTGTATTGGTCGCTGGTTTATCGGGATGTGGAAGCGAAGTGGCAAAAAATTTGATGTTAACTGGATTGAAATCACTTACCTTACTGGACAATAAAACCGTAAATATTGTACACTTTTTTTTTAAATAGAAACATATGGGCTCATATAATACAAATTAGCAATGCTATTTGTAATTGTCATCAGCTCGAGCACATATGAATATAAAATTTAGTTTCTTATCTGTAAAATTAATCATTTGCTTAATTGAGTAAAAATTGATTTAATTCATTTCATTGTAGTAGTAATTTTGATTTTTTAGATTTCTGCAGACGATTACTGGAATCAATTTTTATTGCAGCATGGTGATGAAGGCAAAAATGTATGTTCTTAAGATATAATTTAGTCAAAATAAATGTGGAAATTTAATCCCATCTAAGATTTTATCAGTTTTTTTTTCTATTTAGTAATGAAGTCGAATTTTGAAATGTTACGAATAAAAATCGCTTCAACTGTATTATTTATTAATTATTTATTAATGTTTTGATGTATTAATTGAAATGCACATTTTACAATTAATCTTTGGATCTTGTTGGAACTTTTTTTTTTCTATATAATTTCTTTCAGCTTTACTGCTATTTTTCTCTCTATTTTATTAAAATTTATAATAAGTAGTTCAATTCCTGTGGTGAATATAATCAAAATTTCGAGATAATTTTTGTAATTTTTTCACATTTGATATTTCATATACACGCTACTTTTTTAGCGTGCTGAAGCATCACGACTAAAATGTCAATTATTAAATCCGAATGTAGAATTACACGTGGATACAGAGGATATATCCAAAAAAGATGAAAATTTTTTTGCTGGCTTCGATTTGGTTATTTTGGTTGATCAAAAATATGCTATCGTTAGTCAGATCAGTAAAATTTGTCGGGATGCTAAAAAACCGTGAGATTTTTATCAATTTCTATAATCTTATATTATGCGTATCACTAGTTAAATTCAACTATTTTGAGTCAGAGCTAGTCCAAATTAGCAATATTGAAGCGAAATGATTTGATTCTTGATTTCATGAGTATGATTTAGATAATCTTCTTTTACACAGATATGTTAGGCAAGTTGCTTTGTAATCCAGGGACACATAGTCTATATATTTCTGATGATATTGGTTATTAGCGCCTATTTGTAGATTATGCATATATCTATTTGTCAAATCTTAAATTACTATAACTGCTGTCGGAACTTTTCAAGAATTAATTTTAGATTTATTGCTGGAGGCGTTTTTGGTTGGATAGGATACGCATTTTTCGACTTTACTGGTTGTTCATTTTTAGTGTAAGTTCATTCATATGACCTTGATGTGAACATTTGAATGCAATATTGACATTATCATTTATGCAGCAGATATTATATAGTTTTATGTTGAATTGTTAATTTATCCACATATTCAAGCAAATACCTTCCATACTTGCTAATTGATATATGCTGAATGCTTTATATTAGGTAATGTTAGGCATGAAACTTTGAATTTTAGGACTATACCAAAAGTAAGAACAGGCGGTGTACTTGAAGATGACTCTATAGAAGATGGTTCTTCATCAGCAAAGAAACCAAGAATCGACATTGAATTAGAAAATGGAAGAGGAGGAAAAGAAAATAACGCAGTAAATGTTGTACTAGATGATGAAGATGAAAAAGTGCAGATGGTAAGTAATATTCTAAATGAAGTATATATTACACTAATGGAATAAAAATGAAATTAAAACTTCATGTTACTTACACTTCTCACTCATTACTATGTTTCACATGCTCATTTATTGATACGATCGAAATCGTATATTACGAAATTTATTCTAGTTGAATATAAAATTATGAATTAATTAAAGGCACTTGTTTTGCTTATTTCTGTAGTTGTTAATCTTTCAGACGTTTTCATATCCATTATGGGACGATGCATGGAACGTTGACTGGTCTCATAAAAAGCTCATTCGTAAATCGAAACGAATTTTGCCCAGATCATATTTCCCTATCCGAGGTATTTTTCCGTATGCTAATCAACTACAATAAAATTTTGCTTCAAATACGAAAAACCCTTTTACATCTGGAATCTTTAATACTAAAGTTTGAAAAGTTTCAATATTAAAGTTTCCAGAATAAATCTAAATACAGAGTAAATGTGAGCTATTTTTGGATGCAAAAATAAAATAGTTTAAATCTAGCAAACAGTCGTAAAAATACACCCAATCGTTTTCTATTTTCTAGTTATGCTTCGACTGCAAGAAAGCGGTGATGCCGTGGATCAAGAAAAATTTATGGAACTATGGAGGAAAGAATTAGAGCAGTGCAATCACATCCTTGATGACGAGTATTTCAACGTCAAATATTTTTCACAGTTAGCAAAATTTGATTCTTTCGATAATAAAAATGGTCTAGTAGCAATTGAAAAGTTTCTGCTTCATTCATTGGAATTATTGCAGATAGTTTTTCCTTTTATTAAAAAGTTGAAAATGAAGTTTTTTCAGTTTTGTTGGACCTCAGCTTAGCCCAGCATGTGCCATCGTTGGGGCTCATATGGCGCAGGAAGCAATAAAGGTTTTCTTTTTCTTTTTTTTTTTTTTATTTAGGGATTTATTCGCTGAGATATTGAGTCAGAAATTAAAATTTACTTAGATTTTATTCATGAGATTGTTATTTTAAAATGCATTCACGATTCGAATATAGGACATTAAAGAAGGATTATCTGATTTTGCACAGTACAGTTACCTTTCATTCTGGATAGTATATTTAGACATAGTGGATTTTCTAGGTGGGATATTTCAATCTTCTTCAATCTTCCAGATTATTCGATTGAAAATATCTTTGTTCTTTATCCTGCTCATGAGCAACTCTTCGGACTGCTCAGCCGGGTCTGACTAATAGCAGTGTCTTTTCGACTTTTTATCTTCGACAAGATTTACTAGTTGTAAGCATTTTTAAGGATATGAATTTACGGTAGACAATTTTTTTAAGGATACAAATTTCAGGCACTTTCCCAAAAGGATGATCCTCTTCGAAATGTGTTCTTTTATTCTGCAATTGATACCAGTGGTATTGTCTGTCATTTGCCACC
This sequence comes from Onchocerca lupi, assembly GCA_028564675.1. Taxonomy (NCBI): domain Eukaryota; kingdom Metazoa; phylum Nematoda; class Chromadorea; order Rhabditida; family Onchocercidae; genus Onchocerca; species Onchocerca lupi. Next base: position 37,636 of record JAOVVO010000531.1, read on the forward strand.
GACCGTTTAATTTCATTGTTGATTTCAGTTATTATAATAATGATTTGACTGTTTGTAGGTGATCTCATATTTTTTTTTTTTTTTTGTTTTATATCCCTATTGTAATATTAAATCGGAATACTAATTATGAATGCTTTATGTTTCCAACCGTTTTTTTTTTGTTTGTTTTGCAGACCGTTTAATTTATCCACTAAATCAATTTATTCTATTTATTTGCAGATAATAGAAAGATTCGGGTATTATGCATCATGTAGATGCAAGTATACTGCCACAAATATTTTTAACGCATAAAGTAGTTCAAATGAAATAATTTTATGAAATATGAAAGTTTCTGAGTTTTCAAAAAACTCATCGTTGAAAAAGTGGGAGGCAAGGCAAATTTTTTGAGATAGCAGAAAGGAATATGACGATATTTTTTTTCGATGTAAGATTGCGGTATGAATTGCGTCACTGACATGCAATAGTATAGTCTAGATTAACCAACTGATTGAATTAATACTGATTATTGGTTTGGGCTTAATTTTTGTTGTAATTCACAATTCTGTTTTTGTTAATTCCGGTTAAATCTATATTACCTCTAACTTTCATTTCTATTTCTATTACATCTCACTTTATCTGTTATGTGATGTACTGTATGTAAAAAAAAAAAAGAAAACTTGTTTATTTTGTTAATTTGATAAATTTGCTCAAATAAATTTTCGCCTTTATCGTCAATACCAAGTTATTTTAACGACAGATATATAATATATTAATATGACTTTATTTAAGAAATGCAGATATATAATATATTAATATGACTTTATTTAAGAGATGAAGATATCGCGAAATCCCATATTAAAGAAATATTAAATTCATTTAATTGGAATTTGATACAAAAATTTGACGGACATATATTTTTTGATATTCTAAGCAGGATATAGGATATGTAATAACGTAAATTGTTTTAGAAGTATTAACGAAACGATAAGTTAATCTGTGCGGAATCATATGGTTTACATAAGTTATAGATTAGAAATTCGACACAAATTTTTGTATTTTTTCAATTATTTCAGATAAAAGAGAATGAAAGTAAAAAAGACAAAAAAGCGGAAACGGAAGTTATTGCTTACTGATGAAACGGAAAATACAACACCTGAAAAAATAATAAGAAACAAAAAATTGGAGGAAGAAGCCGGATCTGTTGCTGATGATTTTATACCGGATGTTATGCCTACCAGAGCTGCATATCGTGAGCAACTGGAAATTGGTATCCGGAATCGTTTACTTATCCTTTTACAAGTAAATTTTTGAAACTATTTCTATCCTAAATACACTTTTTACGAAAATTTACTTTTACGGTTTGATTTGAGTTCAGTTTTTTCTTTTTTTCCAATTTATAAAGAGAAAAGATTAATTCGAAATTCAAATGATCATTCAGCAAGATTAATTTTAAAATTAACATTCAAAAGTATGGAATGTTATGTGTAATTTTTTTAATTTTTGTTTCTTGATTGCTTTTTCATTTTGATTACCTTTTAACGGTAGAATGATAATGGTTGGAGGAGGAGGGGAAATGAGTTGAGAACAACTGACGTACGCGATTTGTTCACCAATTAACGCACGTCAAATATTTGGAATGTTAGATTGTGTGTTCGATTACTTAGATTAGTAGTAGCATCAAAAGTAATGATAGTAGCATTGAGATAAAATTAAAAAAATAAGTATTTTTCGAATTGTTTCATCTTGCATTCTTTCACGAACATCGGTGCTATGTGAAATTGAACCATTATACTTCAGTGTATGAATTCATCATGTGCTTAAATTTATTAATGAATTTATTAAAATTTCATAAAATGAAATTTCTGATAGTTCAGTTTGTTTTGTAATCTTTTTCAATTTTTGTGGTTAGTTTTGAGTGAGCTAATTTCTTTTTTGATATTTCTCACAAGTAATTGTCTGATTTTTTCATCGTTGAAGCACATAAAATTTAGGGTCCAATTGGTTGTGGTAAAACATCGATAGTGAGAGAGGTTGCACACAGTATGAAGTTACCATGTCGAACGGTTCAAATGGGTGAACAAATCGATTCGAAAACTTTATTTGGAACATTTCATTGCTTGGATGTACCTGGTGAATTTTGCTGGAAACAAAGCACCTTCACAAAGGTAAAAATTTTTTTTCAAATATGATTTGTTTTTGATATCACTATTTGATGGAAAATGATGGAATTGTGCTACCAATCCTCATTTTTCATTTCAATGTATTTTATATGAGCTTCCAAAAGAATTAGAAAATTCCAAAAAAACTATCTTTTTTTTTTTTTTTTGTATTCACTGTAAAGTGTTTAGCGAAAAAAAAAATCGAAGTTAGGATGAGCAGTAATTTTGAGACTCATGTTAAAACAACTATTTGATTAAATAAAAGAAAATTTTTTGATTTAAAGGTAATAAATACATCTAATTTCATTCATTAATAAAAACATTTCAAATGTAAACAAAATAATAGAGCTTCTAGTTATTTAAGCTTAACTTAAGAGTAGAGTGAATGAATAACTATTCATATCAACTTTTTTTTTTTTGGAAGTAAAAAGAAGTCATGAAGTTTTTATGAGAAATGCTAATATAAATAATGAATATATTGTTTTCTGCAATTAATTTCTAATTTTTTGTTCTTATGAAAACTTTCGGAAATTTCAGTACATTCTTGATAAGGGAATCGTACTTTTGGAAGATATTGATTGTGCTTCCGTCGATTTAATATCACAGATAATCGACTTATGTAATAATCGTGAAACACGAGTAACTTCTGGTGAAACGATACGAATGCATGATGAAGCTTATATTGTTGCTACAATGAGGTTTTTTTTAGTGTTAAATTATTTGAAAATTTTGAATAGTTAATTAGGGAATGTAGCATAAATGTATCGATACAGAAGCTATAAAAATTTCTTCAATTCTTTAGAATTGATAAACTTCTGGCTAAATTTTTTTAAATTGACGTATTATTATGAATAAAGATGAAAAAGTAGACAAAATATTTAGCAGTTTAATTTAAAAAACACTAATTAAATCTTCAGGTGTACAAAGCAGGAAAGAAGTTTCCGATCGGCTGATATTGAATTATTGCTTACTTCTATACCGTTTGAAATTTCATTGCCACCGTTTACAAACAAAGAACTTCATCGTGCTATTTGCATTTTATGCAAAAGGGTTGCACCAATTGCTCAGAAATTGATAAATTTATTCGATGAACTTATCAACAGTTCGGCTAATCAAATAAATGGAAGAAAATTAGGAGCAGCGTAGGATTTTTTGACAATTTTTTTTTTTTTTTAAACAAGCATTAGTGAAATTTAGCAGAAATCAATACCAAAGAACTAAGATATATTATAACGATCTTTTACAGAGATTTATTGAAAGCCTGTAAACGTATCAACGATTTGGATGACCTGTGGGATCCAGTGGCTGTTTTTCATGAACTGACCGATTGTTGGGCGTTTCATTGCCGTCGACAAGAAGATATTATTGCATTGTCCGAAATAATTGCTAACAATTTGTCTTTGAATCATGAGCAACTGACATACCAATTAAATCTCCGATTACCTGACATTTCAATAACGCAAACTAGCATGAAATGTGGCCGAGTAAGCCTGCAGAGAAATCGGTCAGCGACAACAAGAGAGAGGTAAAAATGTCATGTTTTCTGAAGCAGTTCTATTATTTCGACTTCTTTCACTTAAAGAAATATTTTTATTCTCTGAATTCCACATAGCTCTATTTTATTGCAACATTTGGTAAAACAATTTTCTTTTTTATTAGATATTCTAAGAACGAGAATTTTTTGCAATATTAAACATTAAATGGGATCAATAATCGAGATTTGAAAGAAGAAATATATATGGATGTAGAAAAAAATTGCTGTTGATGTAGAACTTGGATCGAAATTAATTAGAAATTCAGAACATGATTCATGAAGAGTTACTTAAAGAATTGGATGCAAAGTTTCTTTTATTACATTTAAATTTGAATATATACATATAAGGATTTCTAGCATTGATCAGTTGTGAATAATTTCCTGCTTTGTTTAATAAATATCTGATAACTTGATTAGCTGAAATAAGCGGATTTTATCTTGAAAATTGGATTTCAGCAAGGTTACTAATTTCGGCATCACACGTAACGTATGTCAATTATTGGAGCAGATAGCAGTTTGTGTAAATCGTATGGAGCCAGTATTGCTTGTTGGTGAAACTGGTGTAGGTAAAACAGCCATTGTACAGCTACTAGCAGATCGTATTGGCACTACTCTTCGAGTTGTAAATCTTAGCCAACATTCGGATTCGTCGGATTTAATTGGCGGGTATGTATTTCGTTTTTAATCTTTTGAAATTTAATTTTTATTTGCCATTTATTATTTAATTGCTTCAATTAATTTATATCTTGGCATGTGTGCTTAGTATGAAACAATATGTATTTTTGATGATTTATTAAATTTTAGGTACAAGCCAGTGTCAATACCATATTTGCTAAAACCACTAAAGAAAGAATTTGATGAATTGTTTGCTTCAACGTTTGATTCGAAACGAAATGAAAAATTTCTGCGTCACTTGGAGGTGATTTTTCTATTCATTTTTTTTTTTTTTGACTGAAATTTTTTGAATTAGGGAGAATTTTGATTCAGAACATTTGGAAGAAATTCATTAAAAATATTTGATATTTCGGAAGGATATATTATCACTTTTTTCATGGCAAATTATTGCTGCTGATTTTTCTTTATCCATTCTCTGACCATTCTGGTAAATATTTTTCTGATCGTTATACAAAACAAATACAAACAAAACACGATTGAATCATTTCTAAAATAGACATTTCACATCAGGCGTCGTCATCATCATTTTGATCAGTATTATCTATCATGAACTTGTTGTTTAAAAAGAAAAAATTGTTAATAAAGCGTTAAAACGAAGCAGAATGGAAATATTTATAGTTGACTTGTACAATGTAATTTGAAAATGTTAACATAGTTTGAGAAATGGGAAAAAACAATTGAAAGACCTATTTGTAGATGTGTTTATCAAATGGACGATACAGTGATTATGCAAAGTTAATTATGGAAACAGCACGTCGCACATTGAAAATGTCAAAGGAACATAAATCTCTCAAACTTTGGGCGAATTTATTTGTTAGAGCAGAGCGCTGTGCAGAATCATTAAAAGCTTCGGCCGTTTCATTTGCATACGTTCGTGGAGCAGTCGCTGAAGTAAATCACTAAAAAAAAAAAATTCTTTGTTTCGAAATTTCAGCTTAACTTTTCGGATTTTTTTGTTTTTTCAATCCTAGCTGACTTTATTATTTTTCAATTAACAGATGTTATGTTCTGTTTTTGTTGCTTGATTTTGAACTTACACTTTATCAGAATCATCTTTTGTTGTTCCAGGCTGCTGAACGAGGTGAATGGCTTCTTGTTGATGAAATTAATTTGGCTACACCGGAATGTTTGGATTCTGTGGTACGCTTGATTGAAGATCCAGAAACTAGACATTCAGATTTTCGTTTATTTGCCTGCATGAATCCTGCCAGTGATGTAGGAAAACGAAATCTACCAGCTGGAATAAGGTAAAAGAATTTCTGAAGAAAAAATTTCAATATTTAAATTTTTAAAATAATTTTAGCAGTATCAAGTCACATTTTTACATTTTTGCAGAAGCCGCTTTACTGAAATTTTCGTACATGAAACTACAGAAATGGAACAATTGCACATAATTGCGCAGGCTTATCTTCCATCATTTGATGTTGCAAAATTATCCGCTGTATTGGAACTTTATCAGACATTGCGTACAGCTTTTCCTGGAAAATATAGGTTTGTTTTGGTTCTTATACTCTTTAAGCAAATTAAATTCAATTATACATCTTAAATAAAATGGTCACATTTAATACTGAAGATTGGGTTTTCTTATTTCCTATGTAATAATTTTTTTCAGCTTGCGCACTTTGTGTCGTGCTTTGGCATTCACGGCAGAAAATATCTTTGGAAGTGACGCACGTAACATATATGAAGCAGTATCGATGTCCTTCATGAGCGATTTGAGTGCAGAAGCTCAAATTGTGGTTGGGAAGCTTATTCAAAGTAAAATGAGCAAAGTCACATTGGGTAAAATGAAGACAAAATTTACCGATAATCGCATGTATGTATCATTAACTATATTTCATTTATTATGCATATCCCTCCATTTTTATTAAGCACTTTGAGTCATTAAATTCAACTGATTTGTGATAGTTAAAGTTGATGATAAATACATTAGAAAAGTTTTCTTGTAAAATGAAATTGTGAAATCTGGGAAATAACTATAAATAAATAGATAAAGTAATATTGAACCATCAGCATACGAAAGTAATCGTGTAAAATTTCGGAATTTTTTCCAAATTCCAAAATTTTATCATAAAGTTTTAGTAAAAATACTGTTGCAAGAATTCAATTTATTTTTTAATTCCAGTTTATTGAATGAAATGATATTTTTCGTTTTAGTTCAATTTTTAGTTCAATTGTTAATTTTTTTGCAGCGAAGTTGAAGGATATTGGATTGAAAAAGGAAATGTTGAACCACAGGATGATCCCGGTTATGTTTGTACAGCATCAGTTCGAAAAAATTTAGCCCAGCTTGCTCGAGTTGTTTGTAGCGGCAAATTTCCAGTGCTACTGGAAGGTGAAACATCATGTGGAAAAACTGCTATGGTGAATTTGGATTTGTAGATTAAATTAAAAATTTTGTGTAGTTATATGTTCTGGTTTCAGACTTGTTTTTTTTTTTTTTTTTTTTTTTCAACTGTATGTAAATATGGGAGATAAGGCCAGTATTGCTGCTTTTAATTTTTAGAAAATTTAAATTACTTATTTTAATTGTGTGTTAATTTTAAAGCTATATTATAATTTTACCGAAAACATAATATTTTTGAATTTTCAAATTCAGATTAGGTTTTTATACAAATAATTATTTAGGTAATACACTTAGCGAAAGTTACTGGAAATACGATTATTCGGATTAATAATCATGAACATACCGATCTTCAAGAATACATAGGATCTTATGTGCCAGATGGTGATGGTCGTTTCGTATTTGTAGAAGGTCCTTTAGTAAAAGCGGCTCGTAATGGGCATTGGATAATTCTCGATGAATTGAATCTTGCACCAACCGATGTCATTGAAGCTCTCAATAGGGTATGTTTTCTGATCAAATTTTTTTATTCAAGAATATTTGTGAAATATAATGTAATCCTGCTCAATTCCGTCACTTTTTTTTAAAATTATATATGATATTCGATTTTTTTTTCCTCAAAATCTTCGACATTTTTGTTCTGTAAATATTGAGAATTTAGACTTTTACTTCTAGTTGCTAGACGACAATCGTGAATTGTTCATTTCTGAAACGAATACAGTCGTAAAGGCTAATCCTCAGTTTCGTTTATTTGCTACGCAAAATCCCGTTTGCACTTATGCTGGTCGTAAACGTCTCTCACGTGCACTCCTCAATCGTTTTGTTGTTTTGCGATTCGATCAACTGCCATACAATGAATTGGCTAAAATGGTCATTGTTAGGTAACAATAATTTCCAAAGTTTCTATTTCAAATTATGTTAAAAATTTTTCATTATCACAATCATTCTGTGCAAATCATTCAGTGCAACGATGTTAAAGCCGCAAAAATATCTTTTCTCAAAAGATTCGCGATGTAGAATTAAACTATTCCTTTTTTTCTTCTTTCTATTTATCATGCTACCGTTAATTTAACTAAATCGAATAACACTAAGCAATTTTTTGGCGAGTAAATCAACTTTTGTATTCCTTCACACTTACTTCGGTCTATGCAATATTTCTAACATTCCAATGAAATTTTTTGAATATGTCTGATGGGAATAAATTCAAATTTCTTTTACGAATAAGTTCTTTCCAGTTGTAAAATCGCACCGTCAGCTGCACAAGCGATGGTTTCGGTATTCTGTGATTTACGTGCTCAACGTAGTGCCGTAGGCGTTTTCTCAGCTAGCGACGGACTGATGACACTTCGTGATTTATTTAGATGGGGACAACGACTTGCACGTTCTGATCAGAATGATTGGCGTCAATGTCTAGCTGAACATGGTAAGTTCTTTTTTTTTTTCAAATTTATATATTTCGCTGTAATAAAATATCAACTTTCTGAATTGTTTTTTCTTAAATATTTTTTTTCTAAATATAAATATATGCCATATATTTGTTTGTCTCATTTTTGAAACAATCATTTAATGAAAATTTAAAAAGTATTGAATGTCAGGTTTTTTGTTGCTCGGTGCACGATGTCGTAATGCAGTCGATGTTGAATGTGTGAAAAAAATTTTGGAAAAAAATTTGAAGTATCAAATAAACGTCGAACGATTATTTGCAAATGATTCACCTTATCTGCCACTTGAATTTCGTTCATCCAAAGCTGTGAACAATATTGTTTTAACCGGTACCATTCGAAGAATGCTTGTTTTGGTTTCACAGAGTTGGCATTTTGATGAGCCAGTTCTTATTATTGGTGAAACAGGATGTGGTAAAACAACGGTTGCGCAAATGCTTGCAAAGGTGATTCTTTTATTTTCTAGGAATGATAAGAGAAATATTTATGTATGAAGTTTATCTCTTTCTTAATTTTCTCATTCTGCTGTAATAATCTAAAAAAATTCGGTAAGAAGTCCTGGTTTTTCATCCTGATGAATTTTCTGATCTGGTTGATAGAATACATTTATCAAGATTTAATATTATAATATGATAGATAAAAATGTTGCAGGAGAAGCTGTTATCTTTGAATTGTCATCAAAGAACGGAAGCTGCTGATTTTCTAGGTTCATTACGTCCGGTTGGTGAAGGTAAATTCAAATGGATAGATGGTATAGTTGTACAGGCAATGAAAGAAGGTCGACCACTGCTCATCGATGAAATCTCATTAGCATCTGACTCGGTTTTTTGTCTTTTCCTGTTTTTTTTTCTTTTTTTTTTTTTTTTTTTTTTTTTTTTGGATTAAGATATATAATTTGATTTTATTTGTTAGTTTAATTGAATTATTGAAGTCCTTATTGTTATCAGGTATTGGAACGATTGAATCCTTTGCTGGAACCATCTCGTTCATTGTTTCTAAATGATGGCGGTTTGTCAGGTGGTGAAGTACGAGCAAAAAACGGTTTCAATGTTATAGCAACTATGAATCCAGGTGGAGATTATGGCAAGAAGGAGGTTTGTTCATTTATTATCTCGAATGCATTTTTTTTTCCAGAGTTCGAGATTCAAAAGAAGAGTAAAAGTTCGGGTTCCAGAAATTTACATTGTTTCTAGTAATATGAAATTCCTTAATAATGATTTATTCGAAAATTTTGATATACTAAAGTATGCGAACGTACAAAAAAACGGAAGCGAGTTTCTTTGTTTCCTTTTATTTTATTAAATTAGGTAATTTAAAAACCGGATTGCCAATTGGTTCTAACCATTCCTTTATAGCTGTCAAAAGCGCTGAGAAATCGATTCACAGAAATTTGGTGTCCATCAAATGTGTCCGGTGATGATTTAATTGCCATTGTGGATCAACTATTAAGTAAATCTGCACTACTGGATACGAATGATTTGCGATTAAAAATTAGCAAATGTATTGTACAATTCGTGCTATGGTTTGATAGCAAATTTTCTCATGTGCTAAGGTTTGTAAATTTATATGATTACGAATTAAATACTGGATGAAGGATTCAAAGTTGAGCAAAATATAGGATTTACCAGATTATAAATTTAGTTTCAAATTTGATTTTTATTTATTTGAATTTAAACTTAAAAAAAAACTAATATATCGAATAGCTTTCGGAAAAGGAAATTAAACCGAATAAAATTTGGGATAACTTTCAGGAGTACGATGACAATTCGTGATATAGTAGCGATTAGTCACCTGGTTACTGCCACATTATCAAGATCTAATTCATCATCCTTCTCAATTTACCATGCCTTTTCGGCAACTCTTTTTGATGCTTTTGGTACTTTATCGACACGTATTAGTTTGGACTGCGATGTCTTAAAGAAAAAAGCCACTGATAAAGTAAAAATTTTTTTCGCAAAAATTTTCTTGACTTTTCATTCTTTTCAGAAGAAGTAGTCATGTTCAATTCGTGAAAATCACGATTTCCAGATGAATCCAAAATTAATTTGTTTTGAGATAGTTTGAAATTATTTATATAGTAATGTTTTACTCTTCTATAAATTAATTAAGAATTAGATTGGTATGGAAGATTGTTCCATTTCGAATCTATTCAAATGAAATAAACTTTCCTTGGCAAACATTCAGAATTTGCAGCTTTGCCGAATCATGCAACAGGAATTGGGTAATATTTGTGATGTAGCATCACTTTTGTTACCGGTTACATTGCATTTCGATGAAAAAGAATCTCGCAGTCTCATTGTTGGTGACTTCTCAATACCTTTTGGTCCGGCTAAACGATTTATGCCCAAAAATTTTACATTTGAAGCGCCCACATGCAAACAAAATATTTTCAGGTATGGAATTATAGTATTGAATTTTAGATATTTTTTTCATGAATTTATCATTCCGTGATGTGTAGCAAATAAAAAAAAAAAAAAAAAAAAATGCTCTGTTTATCTTAGTCTCTTGTATTAGTCGATTTTAAAGCCGCTTATGCCGCGTATTATGTGGATGGTTGAATTTTTCTGCCGTTCGCATGCAAAAACTAAATTTTAGCGGTGAACAATAAAAGATTGATGAAGATTCGTCATAATTTTAAAATTTCTCGAAATAAAAGTTATATTTGATAAAAAAGACATTTTTCGCACATATTTCATTCTTGTGTGGATTATATTGAATTTTTTCGAGGTGCTATTCAAAATGTAACTTTTAAATAGCAATTTTATTTATAGGTTAGCGCGTGGACTTGCAGTTGATAAACCAATATTACTTGAAGGTCCTCCAGGTTGTGGTAAATCGAGCACTGTTGTTGCTTTAGCTGCTGTAACTGGTCATGCATTGACTAGATTGAATTTATCGGAACAAACGGTAATTTCTTGTGTTTTTCTCGATCTATTTTTGCAACTATTTTCAAATTATTATAGCTGATTTTTATTGGAAATTATTCAAATATATTGAAAATTCAAATTATGGAATAATTTTTGCAAAACATGCCGAATTGAATTCTGAAAAGTGTTTCAGGATTTGGCAGATCTCTTCGGTTGCGATGTACCAATCGTTTCATCAGATGGTACACCATCTTTCATTTGGAGAGATGGACCTATTTTACATGCAGTTAAAACGGGTCAATGGGTTCTTCTAGATGAGGTACTAGGATTTTTAAATTTTTTGTTTTTTTTGCACGGCTTTTAGATAAATACTGTTATTTTTAGTGCTGCTCAGTACCAGTATCTCTCTCATCTAAATGCTTAACAATAGTTGACAACTGATATTCACTACAAAAACTAAATAATCTTAGTTACAGTTTCTCCATTTTTCAAGAAGTACTCAAACTTAAGTTATAAATAGCAAGTAAAAATATATTCTTCTTTATTACTTACGTGTTTTATATACAAATGAGTTCATGGAATATATATCCATAAAATACAGTGCTTTGCATAGTGCTTGAATATGCCGCCTACTTATGAAATTTAAGGAATTTAATAAACATACAGTCCTAGATTGAGTTAATAAATTGAATCGTTTGAAAATGGAATTTTCTTTGAATTCATTTAAGATGAATTTGGCGTCTCAGAGTGTTTTGGAAGGTTTGAATGCATGTTTCGATCATCGTCACCATCTTTTTATACCAGAACTGAATCGAACCTTTGATATTGGTGTTGGTGACAATAAAACACGTTTCTTTGCTTGTCAGAATCCATGCTCTCAAGGAGGAAATCGGCGAAAATTACCAAAATCATTTGTTAATCGCTTCACATCTGTATGTACTCGTTGATATTCAAGAAAAGAAATTTTAGAATCCATAGTTTTTGGATTTTTAAAAAACTTGCGAAATTGCTTATTTTATTTGAAACTATTGATACAATTGAATATTTTTTCACTATTGAAAAACCAGATCATTTATTGAATCGAAAAGGATTTAAAAATACAACGGATGCGATTATATTTGCATATTCCAATAAAAAATTTGTAACATCTGCTATCAAATTTTCTATTTTATCATTTGTTTTTTAGTGGATAAAATTATCGACAATATTATCTCAAACAAGAAAAAGCTTTGCAGATTTATGTAGCCGAAATGGATGGATCAGATTTTTTTGAAATTATAAGAAGCTCATTTGGATCTGTATTGGTTGATGATGTTATCCAATGCATGGTTGATGTTAATAGTTCAATAGCAAATCTTATGGCAGAAGATCCACAATTTCTAAGAAGAGGATCACCATTTGAATTTAATTTGCGTGACTTGTTGAGATGGGCACAACTAACGGTTGATGTAAGTTGAAATATTTTTTGTAAATTGGGCTTGTTGAAATCATACTTTTCGGATCGCTTGTTACAATGTTCAAGTACATAGATCTTTTTTAATTGATGTAATTAGATATCGATTAAGTAGTTTTTTTTCTTTCATTTCTTTTTTTAAAACCAGAAATAAAAGGTAGGGATACGTTAATGTGGTGCAGAGATGCAGAAGAAATAGTAAAATACATTCTCGCATATTTTAAGCATGATTGAACAATGTTGCCGTTTAGATAGAAGCGCCGAAAGTATGTTATTTTCTAATTTCGTTATCTTTTGTTTACAGAACAACGGTGATGTTGCATATGGTTTTGATTTATTATATGTATGGCGATTACGTAGTAATATCGATCGACAAAAGGTAAATTTTGCATTGCCACTCCTTATAATTCATTTGATTATTGAAAAAAAAAAAAAAATGGCTGATGTGATATATCTGGATTTGGTATCTCCATGACAATTCGTCTGATTTATAGGGATTTTAGATTTTGTAAATTTTTAAAATTTGGATTTTTTCATTTTCCTTTTACTAATATTGCAGATGCGAAGCTTATTTCATAAGTGCTTCAAATTTGAATGTATTGAAGCCGTAGCATCACTTTCATTAATTAATGAATATGTTCGTATTGGAAAAGTGGAACTAAAACGATCAGATGCACTCCATGGACGACAAAATATGTAAACTTCCTTTCTCATCTTATTTTTTAGTTCATTAAGTCTAAGTTAATTTCAAAATTAATTTTATTGAATTGAATTGGACTAATATAAATTGAAATGAAATGAATTAATTTGTTATTTCTATAGGAAATTATTGTCATCCCAAATGAAATTGCTCGATAAACTTGCTGTTTGCGTAAAAATGAATTGGCTCACATTAATTGTTGGAAAATCTGGTTCCGGTAAATCAACAACTATAGGCATTTTGGCATCCTTACTTGGAAAAGAACTTTACACAATACATTTAACTTCGGAATCGGATTCACTCGAACTTCTTGGATCATTTGAGCAGGTTTTAAGAAATTTTGATTTCAGATAATTTGAACACAACAAAAAAGATATTTTCTCGCTATGTTCAAATTTTCAGTGCGATTTAGCATTATTTGACCGTTTTATATTTAGTAGAATCATAATTCTTACAAACTAGAATAAAATCCATAATTTTAAAGCGTTAATATATATTTTCCTTCTTAAATTATCCGTTTTATTACATCCAGTCATTTGATTCCATTGTATGATGTTGTGGGAACGTTTACCTATTTTTCAGTCCAGAATTAAAAATTTTATATATTCTTAAGGGATAACATATAAATTAATTATTGTCATCATTATTAAGGTCACCAATTACATCAATTTCGCTTCCATAAAACAACATTGTCTGAATTTACTTCAACGGTTTCCGGATTTGTCAAACGATGTAAATAATGCTGAAGATATACTTACATTACGAATGGCTTTACAAAGTGCAATGCTTCTCGTCGACGAAGGTTTGTATTTTTGAATTTTGGAATTTTGAAATGTAATTTCTTGGAAATTATATATTTTTTTGATCAAAATTAATTTACATTATTTACGATATGTTTTGGTCTAAGAAAGAAATTTTCCAATATTTTTCCAGATACCGCCACTAAATTATCAAAATACGACAAGGAGTTGAGCAACAGTAAAATGCGTTTTGAATGGCTTAACAGTTGTTTTGTTGATGCATTTATTAATGGTTATTGGATTCTGATTGAAAATGTCAATTGTTGCAGGTTGCTGTCTTTTCAATCGTTAATTTTGAATTGTATTTTTAATTATTTAATTAAGGTTATCCCTTTTTATGTTGACCGTCACTTTTTTATTTTTCAGTGCAGCAGTACTGGATCGATTGAATGCTTGTTTGGAAAGTAATGGAGAATTGAATTTACAAGAATGTGGTGATGGTACTTCTATTGTGAAAGCACATAATAATTTTCGGTTACTATTTGCTGATTTTACTTTTCTGAGAGAATTACTTGAAATATTAGGAAACTTAGAAATAAAAGTGTCATATTTTTTTTTTTGGCTTATATTTTCAACGTGACGCTTTGCAATATTGCACAGACTGTAACTCCTATATCTTATTTTAATTGATTTCGCAAATTTAGAGTATTTTTCACTATGGATGATGATTATGGAAGTGTTTCACGAGCTATGCGTAATCGTTCGGTGGAATTATATTTGCTTGCTGATGACTGCGCTTGGTTCAAAGTAGCACAAGATCTGGTGGTATGTATTTGTTGTCTCTTTTTATGACCATTCATTTTCTTCAAAAAAAAATTTGATTGATTTTTTTTTTTCTTAGAAATATTTTTCTGTAAAATAAGCCAGTTCAACTTGAAAAAGGATTTCTCTGTTTCTTTCAACATTAATTACTGTATTTTAACTTCACAGTGCATATTTTTCTGCTTCATAAATTTTTTTTCAAGAATGTGGTAATGCATACGGAAAACCAAGATAATGTACGGGTTACATCAGCAGTAATGCAAGCATGCGAGAAACTTTCATGCTGGGAATTGTTGAAGCTAAAGACGTTTTTGAAAGAGAAGCATATGGATTTTGAAAATGCAATAAAGGTCAGCTTTCATGATATTTCTACTGAAAACAATGGTAATAATTTTGATAACTTTCATATATTTTTTTCTGCAAATTTATAAAAATCATCTAAATGTTCAAAATGTCTTGTAATTAATAGCATCGATATGATATGATAATAAACAAAGTAATATCTTGAAATTGTAATTTTTTTAGGACAATTGAAATAATTCAGCTCTGAATTTCAGCATTTCAAAATAACCATGAATGAGGAAATCATGGAAATTGATGAAAATGAGGAAGAAACTTTTATGGTTTATCCTACTGTAGATGCTGATTTTGCTACCACATATAGCAAATGGAAAGTTCAAGTTTGGTCCCATGTAAGTCACCATGATTGGATGCTTGGTGTTCTATGGGCTACATTTTGCATTCCATTCAAACAATTGAAAATTGAGGAAATGGTCGAACTATTTAAATATGCCGGTAGCTAATTAATTTTTTCGAATAATATATGTCATTAAGGAAATAATTATTGCAACAGATACGTACTTATCTTCAATATGTTCTTTTTTTCTACCATCCATTATTTAAAAGTATTATATGTGGTAAATTTCGAGAATGAAAACTAATTTAATGAAAATATTATTTAGATAAGAAAGCAAAAGATAAAGTCATTGAAACTATTCAAAACCTGAAACAAAATATGACCTTGGATTATGATGAACGTTTTGATGGTTCCCTTACTTTACGCATTACAAAATCTCCAGACACATTTGCTGACAATGACAGGTATGGCATTACATCGCAATTGATACAAATAACTTCTTAGGACAGAAAAATAAGCTGTAAATATATTGGCTTTCATTATTAATATAGGAATAAAAGTTGTATAAGTCATTTATTCCTGGAGAAGATGGTAGGGCTAGAAGCCCCTACTGTGCGAAACATAAAACCAGATTCTGCTAAAACTAGTGCTCTTTTCATATTCATTCTTTCTAATCCGATTAAAATAGTAATTGATTGAAATAGACAAAATACTATACTCATATAATATATGTATGAACTCATCTTTCGATTCTCGATTCTCCATCGTTCTTAATTTCATTAATTCCTTTGATGGCGGGAGATAATAATTGGGGTGAATCCAGCAACTGTGCAGCTTAAACGCAGTGCATTTTTTACAGAAGCAATGATTGCCTGATCGAATGCTAGGCTTTTAGAATGTAAAGAATTGGAGCTATTAAGTTTTAAGATAAGAATTGTGTCCTTTTTTCAATTTAGTTGTATTTTTAAATAACTATCATAACAAGCTGCCTGACAGTCAAATTGTGAAATGATGCTAATTTAGTATCTTTTTACTTACATATTGATAGATGACTTAAGTTATATTTCAGCCAGTTCTACCGCTTATTATGATTTATGAATTAAATCATTTCATTCCTTTTTCTTCCCAACATTTCAAAAATTTATTACCATAAGCAGATATATTAAAAAGCGAAATTTCCAGATTCATCATCGGAATGTGCGCTTTATGGGCAAAGTTTAGTTTAGATAAAATTTCGATTGAGAAAGGATCTGCCGCTGACATGAGTAATCTTTTTGCTAAAAGTAAGTTCAAAATTTGGATTTGCATGTATATATTGAGATATTTCTGGAACTTTCTATGCCTATATATGTTCAACAATTTTTTGTATATATAATTTATGAATGAGGTAGCAGCCATTTCGGCGCGATTAAAGCTTACGGTTATTTGGCCTGTTTGATTTTCATTGATTAGTTTTCAGTTCCTTTAACTTTCTAATTTGTATGTTCAGCCATTTTTCAACACTTCTTAGTTGATTCTAGATTACAGTGAGATCTTGGTTTTGGAGCTCAATAATAGTAAATCATGAAGATGCTTTAAAATTTTGAAAATATTGAATTTTTAGAGAAAATACGAAGTGACCAACTTCCCTCTTCCGCAATTTCATATCTGAAAGAATTGCTTTATGAATTATATGCGAATATTTCGAAATTTTCTTCAGCGGATTCTGCAGTCTCGGATTCCTGCTCAGTAACTTTCATTTTGTTTTTGTGTTGTACCTTTTTCGTTTGCTTTGCTATCAACAAGTTAAAAACAAAACTTTCACCTTTTCACATCTCTTACTTTCAAAAAATTGAACGAAAAGGATTTGCTGATAATTTGATTTCTGCATATGCAGTACATTCTTTGATGATAACAATGAGCGATTTAATCACTTATTTACAAATTATAGGATGGAGATATTTAGCCAAGTAAGTATGGGTAAGTGTTTAAGTGGCTAATTAATTAGTTGTAAATGAATTTCGACGAGTATATATATTAGTGATTCAGTTATTAATTATATGATAAATGAAGATGTTAACATTTTTACCAATAATTTACCTTCCATCCCATGAAAAATATTAAACTTTTATCATACTGAATTGCAAATAAGCATTTCACGATGTAATATTAAAATTTTTGAGAATAATTCAAATTTTATGTAGATTTTATGGAATATCGTACTTTTCGTCAAAACATCCTATCAACGAATGGATTTACGAAGTGCATGTGCACCGCTTCATCTTGCCTGGCAGCGTTTGAATGATCCTTCTTATTCAAATATTTGGAAACAGTAAGTTATTGAGAAATTTCAGATAATATGCGGAAAATGTTTTCTAAAAACTTTCAAAATAATGCAAATTATGCAAATATTGTAGTTTGTTTCATGCATTACGATAGAATTAATGTATTCATTCATTTTGGCATAATTTCATGCAATTTGAAGTAATTTAATTAGTAATTTACGAATAATCTATCTTATAAATAATTTGGTAGGATGGTAGTGTGTATTTCGTAGTGTATTGCTAGAAGGTTGCCATAGGTGAATCTCAGAGAGAGGTTCGGTTCCGGAGTTGTCTTTTCTAGAGTTGAATAAAATGGCGATGATGGTATAAGGGTAATTTGCGTCTGAAATTTCTGATGTACAATTTATCAGTCATGCTGAGCCTCTCTATCATCTTAACTTCTGGCTTAACAATCTTTTGAAATCAAAACTTTTATTTTCCAAAAACTTGGAAGAAAGTTTAAAATGTCATATGAAAAGTATGATTTCATATCGCAAAGTTTCTGCATTACATTGGGAAGTTCATTATGTACCTAGTTAGGTAATGAGATGATTGCTAACAATTTTGCAATTCAGGTGGTCCACAGGTTTATGTTCTGCTGCAACTGCCATCGATAAAGTATGGATGACTGATAAGAAAGCTTCAGAACGTTATTCCAATTTCCATAAACGCTTTAGCTTTTTTGAACCCTTTCGAAGTTATGACGAATGGCGAAAGGTTCGTCTTGTTTATATTTATCTATTTCAGATTTGAAAATAAGCATATTTTATTCGTTAAAATAAAAAATTTGCTGGATTATTTTAGTTCTTAAAAAATTGCAGGAGAATTTAGGTTTTTTCTTGTATAAAACTTTTCAAGAAGTCAAAAATTTCGAAAATTTTAAGATATCAAAAGTTCTTGTAAGAAGTTTATCTTCTTTTCTTGTTGCAGTATCAAGATGAACTGGAAAATTTGATTAAAAACAATGCTACAGTGGATAATGAAAATCGTTCAATGCAGCAAGATATTGATCAAGTCGAGAAATGTCTTGCTGATAAAAATAGTGTTTTAAGCGTTGCGTTGAAATTAATGAGGGACATTTACTGTGGTTTTGCTATTTTGAATAATCGTAATGGAAAACAGGTGATTATCTACTACAATTTTTGTAAAAAATGCAGTTAATTAAAAGTAATTTGATGATTATCACTTAGATCTGTTATATGATTTTGCCAAAGTGTAAACACACGATGCTTGCTGTAGTAAATGACATAAATCACATATTACAGAAAACATTCGTTATATATTACAATGTATATACTTTTCCTATTGGTTTGCATGCATCTTATTTTTTTTTCTAAATTTTTACAGATATTACTCGAGTTTTTATCAATATCAGCACATCATCCTATCGATCTATGTCGTTTGGCTTGGTTAAATCTTAAAGATGAAAATTGGTCGCAGATTGCATGTTTCGCCCAATATCTTTGTTCAGACTTTGCTGTTGGAGAGATTGCAATTGCGTCTAAAGTAAATTATTTCGTTAAAATTTATTTAAATCGAGCAATAATCTTCTTGCATTTTGGTATGTTTGTTCAAACGGAGGAATCTTTGAATTGTTTAGACCAAAGATTTTTCAAAATTTTATTTAAAAAGCAAAAAGATACTCAAAATTATAGGATATGTGTAAGTGGTTCTTTGATATTTGGCCAAGAAAAGCAACTGCATGGTTAGATAAACTGAATTTTGTTATGGAAGAGAACTGTTACTCTTAAGAGAGGCATAAATTTCAATATAATACGAAATTTCATAATTAATTTTCACCCCTTACAGAATAGTGATCTAGCTTGGGTCACTTTGGGTACAGAATTATTTTCATCGGTATGGCGTTCGATGGGTTTTCAATTATCTTCGCAAGAGATTACACTAGCACAACATGGTAATTTTCCCATGGAGCAAAAACATTTGTGTGCTTATTTCTGGAAAATTGGAGTTCATTTGAAATCATTTAAATTGAAATACAGGTTAGTTTTGGTGGTAATCATATCATTTTAATCGTACTGTTTTAACACTGAAGCATTTTTAATGATATATTAACTATACAGCTTCAAAAATTCAACTTCCCTACCTATTCTGGAATATATTTGAAATTTCAATGCACTAGAAGTTCAAAAAAAGTAAAAATAACTGCTATTCCATTAATTAGCGGTAGTTTTGAAGTAGAATTATGAAATGATTGCTATGGTAAATCATTTTAAAACAAGCAATAAGTTTTGTTAATTAACTTTTATAAAAGTGATCAGATTCTTCTACAAATGTGGGAAATAAATTATTTTAGGGAAAGACTTTTAACTATGATTGATCATTTCGAATCATTGTTGGATTCGCCATCTTCTCTCAATTCATCATCGGATGTCACTTTGTTGAGTTTAATGCGAAGGTTGGAAATAATCGCTTGTGCGTTATTGCCATTATCGGTCCCGGCAAAAAACTGTATTGATCCAGTGATGAATGATGAAATGAATTTCAATTATTTGATGAATAAGGTGAATGTCATTCGCGCATTTTTTTTTTCGCATTTTTTGTTTAGAAGTACTAAAAATTTTTTTATCATTTCATAATTTTCAAAAAAACATAAACACACGAGGAGCACGGGGG
>JAOVVO010000532.1:0-57788 GCA_028564675.1 Onchocerca lupi
TTTTTTTTTTTTTTTTTTTTTTTTTTTTTTTTTTTTTTACAAATGTTTGCCAAAATTACAAGTCAATAAAAAAAAAAAATGTATAGATATTTTGATTTTAAAAGAAAGAAAAAAAAAAAGAATTCATTGCAGTTAAATCAATCATGTTCAAAGAAGCATTCAAAAGTTTCACGAAAAGCGCAACTTCATTTGATCGAGCAAAAAGTTGATTTTATCGATGATAGTGCTAGGAAAAAACTTAACAATGATCCTTCGTCTTGTAAAATTTTTGATT
The DNA here is from genome assembly GCA_028564675.1 of Onchocerca lupi. NCBI lineage: Eukaryota > Metazoa > Nematoda > Chromadorea > Rhabditida > Onchocercidae > Onchocerca > Onchocerca lupi. The sequence continues at coordinate 275 of JAOVVO010000532.1, forward strand.
CAATTTTTTTTTATTTTTCTTTCATTTCATATTTATCCATAAAAATTGATCGTAATCATTGAAAAAAATATTGAGAAATTATAACAATCATAAATTCTAATGAAAAATATCAAAATTAAAAAAATCGGAATAAATAAGTGCATCGAAAAATTTGATATGAAAGATGTAAAATATTCCTAAAATGATCGTTAGTTTAAATATAAAATAATAAAAAAAAGGCGTAATGTAATCAATATAGAAAATGCTATTACGAGTGACATATCAATTTATCATATTAAAAATTAATTTAATAATTTTTAAGTAATCATTTAAAATCAATAATTTTTTTTAAATGATATAATTTCTTTTTTTTTTTCTGAAACTTTTCACGATTTATTTATCTTTCATTGCAGCTCTATCAAATGCTAATTTTGCAACAGTCATCAATACGAATATTATTAGAAGTTCGGCAATTGATGATAAATCAGAAATAACGATCGAAAAATTAAACATGGATTTCTTATCACAAACAATCAATAATAATAGCAATACTGATATTCTGATGAATGTATCATCTCAAGAAACGATCAATTTCTAAGAAATTATTTACTCATAATTTTGTAGCATCAAATATTGATTATTTTTTGAATAATATGAATTTATAATAATTATTTTTGAACTAAAACAGTTATAGTTCTTTTATTTGCCAAACTTAAATCCGTTTATTCTAGTAAAAATCATAGAAATTTTCTTTCATTTATTTCAAGTTTAAAAATCATAATTTAAAAAATAAACTATTTCAATTGATATTATCGTTTGACGAATAAGAAAAAAAATAACCAATTCAACTTTATAAAATTAAGAAAGAAAAAATCAAAATTCTAGTTTGTTTTGTTATCATTAACATATCAAAAAATGGATTGATAACATTTAATAGTATAAAATTATTGTATTTGTTCAAATGAATGAAGTGTTATTTTTATGGAAAAAAAATTTTTTTTCATGTTTAAATCTCATTTGAATGATATTAAATTGTATAAAACTATTCGCTTCGAAAATTTTCGAATTAATCACTTCATAAAATTCTAGAATTATTTTTCAAAATTGCTATTGATAAGCTAAATTCGAATATATTGTGACATGACATAACTAGTAAATGTTGAAATTTTGAAATTGGATGAAATTAAATTAAACTATGACGGTTAATGACAATAAATATAGTATGGATATGTTTCTATTAATTTGAATATGCAGATAATGTGCGTTTTAAATGTTAGTTTTAATTTCGCAATTCTCGAAAATCTCGATTTCAATATTTGCTAAAAAAAATTGTCTCCCAAAATGAAAAAAAAAAAAAAAAAAAGAAAAAGATTAAATTCATGAATCTTATTGCTGCTGATCAAAAAGAAAATGATTTGCATAATATGGCAAAGATGAGAATTAAAAAATGATGAAATGATTAGATTTCAATTATTGAACTGATATCTTGAGCTATTTATAAAATTTTGATGTTTATGAATTACCTTAAATCATTATAAATTCTAATATCGTAGTCTTGAGATTAATTATTCGAAATTTTGATTATTATGAGGTTATTACAAATGCTATAGCTGAAATGATGAATGGATAGTAATTTGAGAAATTTATAATGGTAATTACTCGATTCATTCGCGAAATTCATAATACTCATAAATTAATTTGGAAAATTCATGATAATAATTATCATATTCTCTTTTATTGCTTCCCATAAAATCTGTTTTGAGTTAACAATATTTGCTGGATGAATGTTGAGAAATTTAAAACAGTAATTATTACTACCATTATTTGATATGGTTTTAATAATAAAAATTTGATCAGTTTTAAAATTAAATAGACAATAACACATATATATGATTTAATTTAAAATCTTACTATTACATGCAATTTAATTTTAGTAATAAAATACAAATATTGTACATTTTGCACGTAAATCTCGAAAGTAAGTTTAAATTTAGGAAAAAAATTTGGAAAAAAAATTAATCTAAAAAAAAAAATCTGAAATTTAGTTTTACAATGTAATAGAAAAAAAAAAAAAAAAAAAAAAAGAAAAATTGATCAATATGAAATGCATATAATCAATTGTAAATTTGAAATTATCAAATTTTTTGAACAATTTTGGATATATTTATTATGCAGTTGAAATTTAATAAAATTCAATTTTTAATTTTAAATTCCTAAATGGTATTACTAAATTATAATAAGTATTTAAATAAAGCTTAATAAATTTACAACAATTTTTACATAAAATCTGAATTTAATGTAAATTATTTGCATTGAGCTTAATAATAACCATAACAAATTCTTCAAGTTTTACAATTTGTTGTCAATTCTCACTTTTCTGTCCATTTCATGTTCATAATACTTGACCGCTTTTCTCGAAACAAGAGTCCTTTACTGTAGCATTCAATTATTTGGATGGATAATAAGCAAATTTCATTACTATTTCGAACTTTTGCGATTTTTGAAATTCGTTGATTTTGCGAATGAAATATCAAATATCGCATCAATAATGCAGTTGTCTTTCCAATTGGAATAAATTATTCTCTTATTTTTCGAGCAAGAAGAAATGATGAAAAAAATAAATGATATTCATTTATATATGAAAGGTTAAGGTCATTAGTGAAAGGAAAAAAGGTCACTGAAAGAAAATTCATAGATTATCCTGTAAAAAGGATGCCGCAAATAATATTTTCCTTTTTTTTTGCTTTTTAGAATTCCCATTATTACTACCCATTTGATTGCAAATAAATTATGATCACTTCTCGAGCGCTTTTAATCCAATTTTTCGAAAAAATAGGATCGTCGATATTAATTGCATTCATAACTTAATTAACTTCTATATATATTACTTTAATATAATTAGGATATTCTTCTTCAATTATTCGCCAAAAAATTAATTTTCCATTGTCAAAAATGCAGATAAATTTTTGATTTTATCAAAAAGTTGCAATTCTATTGCGATTTTTGTTTAGCTTTGTTGTTTTTAATTTAAAAAAAAAAAAAAAATTAGTTTAGCAAATTCTTTTATGATACAAATGGATATGCAAAAAATTGAAATCAAAACTATCATATTTTTGGAATATTTACTAATGATTTACAATATTTATTATATTATTTAAAACATAATAAATTACTTCTAATCATCCTAAAATATGATACTTTAAATTCAGTTTTTTTTTTAAATTTAAGAAATTAAAAATAAAAAATAATGATGACATGATCGTTCATATATGTTTTTTTATTAAAATATGATACTTTAAATTCATTTTTTATTAAAATTTAAGAAATTAAAAATGAAAAATAATGATGACATGATCGCTCATATATGTTTTTATGAAAATATGATACTTTAATTTCATTTTTTATTAAAATTTAAGAAATTAAAAATGAAAAATAATTGATTAAAAATGAAAAAAATAAAAATAAAACTGATAACATAATCGTTCATATATGTTTTTTTATTATTTCTCATTATTTTCTCATTATTATTATTATTATTATTATTATTATTATTATTATTATTATTATTATTATTATTATTATTATTATTATTTAACGTTAGCAACAAAAGCGGTATTAAATTTATAATCATCTAAACGTAGTAACCAATGAATCTACCTAATATTAGTAGTAGTGGTCGCTAAGGACCAGGTGTAAATTCATCTACCTTTTCAATCTTTCCATCTCTTGTAACCAAATGTCCTTCTCATCGTTTCAATATATATATTCATCCTAACAATGACCAATATTCATTACATATCGGAGCTTTTTGGATGAATGAATCAACCATCAGATTTATTTCGCAAATCTATCCATGAAAAATCATCGACAATAATTAGACGACAATTGTTGTTCGTGACAAATAACATGCAAATTATTTTCACTTTCTATTTTTCACGTTTTTTTTTTTTTTTTTCGTTTCTTTGAAAGATTTCAATTAAAATACTATGAAAAATCATTATCTATTCTCATATTTACCCTTTTTTTTTTTTTTTTTTTTACTTTATTTAATAAAAAATGAAATAAAAATTGTTGATTTTTGAATGTGATAATTTTAATTAAAATATTTTGATTCATTTTTTTTATTATTATTATTATTATTTTCATATTTTTTATCGTATAAAGAAATGATTTGATTTATGAATTTGTTCAATTTTTTTTTTTTTTTTTTTTGAATGATTTACAAATTTTTTATTTTTTTTTCTTCAATTTTTTATTTTTTCAAATTTTCAAAAATTTTAAAAGCATACTTCACTTTTACAAATAAATTAGTTAGTTTTCGATTCTTTTTTTTTTTTTTTTTTTCTCTTCCATTATTCCATTCAAATAAATTTCAATAGATTAAAATGTGCAAATTATTGATTGCTTTTTTACTGCAATAATTTCAATAGGAGATGATTTGTCTAATTATTGAAGTATGAAAAAATTGGATTAGATTACAGTGCACTAAATTGCTTAATTATTTCAGTATCGATTTTGTTCACTTCAAATTTTATGTTCTAATTTTCTTATAAAAATTAAATGCTAAAATTTTTTGAAAAATAAATTCAAATGAAATTAACTATGATTTTTTAAGCAGAAAATAATCGGTAAAAAAAATTTTAAATTTGGTAATAAAAAAAAAAAAAAATTTAATCGATAGTAAGAAATGGATGAAATGGAACGCTCAATTTTTTGAACGGAAGAAAATGAAAAGCGTGATGAACAGGTGCAATGCACCGAAATATTTGCCATAATAATTATCCATTTTATGAGCTTTCAAACGATAATACATTTATTCATTTCTTTTTTTCATTTCCTGTTATTCATTTCTTTTTTTTTATTACCTTTATTCATTTTTTTTTGTCCAAATCTTTTTTTTTTTTTTATTTATCTTTAAAAGCAGAATAAATTAGTTTCTAAAAGAAGTAAAGTATTAGTTTGTTTTTTTTTTAATGTTTCATGTATTCGATTAAATCTTTGAACAATAAAATGAATGAACATTTTTTACTTTAATTAAAAAAAGTAATTAGAAAAATCTAATTGGTATAAGAAATAGTGATTAAAATCTTTTAGAATGCTATGTATTTGCTAACGTTTTCAAGATTAATTAAAATTAAAAAATTATCTTATAGAAATAGTAATCTTAAATTTAGCTTCCCAATTAATAATTTCAATATTGATTATTTTTTAAATTTTAACAACATTTGTAGTTCATTGTTCACTTTAATTTTGAAAAATCAACTATCTTTAATTTTTTTCTTTCGTTTCTTCTTTTGAATTTTTAATGTTATTATTTTAAAGATTGATTCTTTATTTTTCTTAAATAAAACATAAATGATGCATATCTGAAGAATACATTTAATAATTTCTGATATTCTATTTTCAATTTCTAAACTAAATGCAAAAATATTTCAGAACGTACTATTGGTAAAATCATGATAGCAGTGCGATTATTATTGATTATATTGATACTAATATCTACAATTAATGCCGAAGGTTTTGGTATGTTGAAAAACAATGCATTATATAAAAAAAAATTCACTTTTTATAGATTTGAAGAATTTGATTACTGAAATATTTAATTTTTTATTATAATTTTAATTATTTTTCCAAAATATTAGCATGATTCGTACCTTATTAATAATTTTTGTTTTAAAAAATCAACTATTTGTAATTTTTTCTTTCATATTTTCCTCAATATTTCGAATTTTCAACATGTAAAAGATAAATTTTTCATTTTTTTTTCTAAATAAAAAATTAACAATGTTTTCTTCTTCTTTTTTTTTGATGCGCTTTTTTCACATCAAGTTTTTTTTATAAAAAAGATATAAAAAAAGAAAAACTTGATGAAAAAAAATTTAAATAAAAATTTAAATTATTCTTTAAATTCTTAATAATTTGTTTTTTGTAAATTTTGAACTATAAATATTACTTTAAAGTTCAATCGAATCCATAATTCAGGATGTTATAAATATTTTTGAAAAAAGAATTCTTCTTGTTTATCAAATAAACATTTTTTTTCCTCCATGAATAAATTATTTAAACTTAATTATTTATTTCATTAATGTAACAAATCATCCATATATCTTTTCATGCTTTGCAAATTTGAATAATTTATTACTTGCATGTAATCATTATTACTTTCTAATAAATGTTATATTCGGATGCCGAAAAAAAATTTGAAAAAATTTTAAAACTTTGAGAAAAAATTGCATTCCTGAATTGCTTTTCGTTAACAAAATTTTTTACAATCCCTTCAAAAATTTATCATTAAATCATATTCTCTTGATAATAATCTTGTAGAATAACACTCGATAATAAGCGAAATTTAGCTTTTGGCTTCGAAATATTCAATTTGCGCACGATATTCAATAAATTTAGTTGAATTAATATTTTCTTTTCATTTAATTTCAAATTTTTTGGTCAATTTCATGACAGACAAAGTTTCAGTTGAAGAAGTATCTTGTACTGCTGATGCTATTAATGTCGTGTTAAATAAAACCGATCCAGATGTTCAACGTTGGATATCAAATTCAAAATCGCAACCAGTTGTTTACGTTTATGGATATAAAAATCGTCCACCATGCGGCACAGCAATGAAAAAAGGAAATTTGCTTAATTATAATTTTACAATTCCATATGGCGATCATTGCGATGTACATTTAACTGACTTGGTTCGTCGCAAAATTTCTTTTTGCATTCGCAAATATTTTTAAATTTAAAAAATTGTACCTTAACCTCTTTTTTTTTTTTTTTTTTTTTTTTTTTCTAGTCATTATTTTACTTTTTTGTCTATTTTTTTCTTAATTTTATTTATATTTCTAATAATCAACATTTGAACTTGTCCGAACCAGTCAAATAACTGTAGCTTTAATAATTTTCCACAAGCTTGTCTGTTCTAAATAATTTCCTTTATTTATATTTACCGTTAATAACTTCAGCTTTAATAATTGTCCACAAGCTTGTCTATGCTAAATAATACCCTCTATATTATTATATAAATCTTATCAATTTTTTTTATTATGAAAGTATGAAATAAAGTTTTCGTAATGATATTTCATATCATAATTTCGGAAATTATTAGTCAAAGTCGATAACTGTGGATTGAGGGATGAGTGAAGTGGATCCTAGACAGCATTTCTTTGTGTTGATATGGCGACTTGTGTGGTTATGACTCCTTATCTTGAAAAAATCATTCGTTCACTTTCTGTTTATGAATTTTTACGTCTTTTTGTCCTTGTATGCACTATTTTGGCAATTATTGCCTAGTTTTGTATGGTTGGCTCATTGATTTTCTATCTCTTACCGAACTCGCCATGCTTCAATTTTCTTTGATTTGTTTTGTTCACATTTTTTCTGAAAATGAAAAATTTAATTTGCACTCTCAACTTTCCTTTTATATTTTTTCCGTTAAAATATTTCTCATTTCCTAAATTTTTAATCTTCAAGTTTTTTCAAAACTGATCCAAATTTTGATGTTTCTTTTGCTTTAAAATTCTTTTTTCCTTTTCACTTTCCTAAAGAAAGTTGTTCAGTGAAAAATATTTCGAAGTAAATAGGATTTGCAAATTAAAAGTTTGAAGTTCTGCTTTATAGAAAGAAAGTTTGCTAATATATCCACACAATTTAACACTACAAAATCTATATTACTTCATATTTGCTCCAACTTTATGCTATGAATTGCAATTTCCACGAACAAATGGACGAAGAAAATCGTTCATCATGAAGCGAACTGCTGAGGTCTGATTTTTCACTTGCTTACTTTCGATAATTTTATTTTTTATTTTCCATACGATCTAATTTTGAAATTATTGAAGAAACATTTAAAAAAAGTTATGCTGATTTAAAAATGGTTTCATAGCATTTTAAATTTTTCAGTATTTTGATTTAATTTATAGATGTAAGCGTACATTTCAGTTCGTTTGTCTGACGCTGATCATAATAGCTTTGTGCCAACAGTGGGTAGCGCCTCTGTTACGAAATAGCGTGGAACCATTTACAACGATGAATTTTAGCCTTTGCATCGAAAGGGTTCTTAAATTGGCTGTGCCAAATCACGTAATTTGGCTCATTTTCTTCTATACAATTTTCCATTCTTTTCTCAACCTTATCGCTGAATTGACGGAATTTGCTGATAGACAATTCTATTTGTGAGTTAAAAGAAATTTTATAGATGACAAAATAGATCAAGAGCATGAAATAGCAAAATCATGCAGTCATAATTTTATCAGAGATTACTAATATTACTCGGACTTTAATTTATCAAACTATGTTAAGAATATAGGGTTTTATTGCAATCAGAAATGTGACATATCGTATCCAAAATTCTAATTATGGATTCTGGTATAGATCAGAACTACTGGATTAATCTTTGCGTACTGTTATTGTAGTATGTCTCTATTTTTTCGCTGACTGGTCTTGTCACTTTTTTTTTTCTCGTTAGGCCGATAAATACAATTAATGGAATGAGACAGTTACTCCTACAGTTGTCTAACATCTCACATCATTACGGTGCTGAATTTGATTTTTTTTCCCTTTACTTTTAAATAGAAGATTATGGATTAATAAAAAGTCGAAGTCTAGCAGCAAGAAATCTAAGTCTCAGTCTATAGTAGTAGGTTATAGTAGTATTGAGAGAATGCAGTTTTTTCAGAGATTTCTGGAATGCAGAAACTTTGGCAGTATTTTGGAAAACATGGAATATACCGGTACATCGTTGGGCTCTTCGACATATCTACTGGCCAATGGTATTTAACGGTTTCAGTAAAATGAATGCGGCATGCGCGGTTTTCTTCGTGTCTGCATTTTTTCATGAGTATCTGGTTAGTGATATTCATAGTTATAAAGTATTGTTACTATTTCTTCACTTGAACTTATGCAGAATTAATATCCAGAGGAGGTTAATATATCGAGATGTTTTGAAATCGAAAAATTATCTTGTCTAGCACATCGTAACATTGCCGCCGTAATTGCAGATACATTGCAAGTGAACTAAATGAAATTTTTTTCCACAATTTTAAATCTAATATTTTAAATTAAGGATTAAAAATGATGATAGAGTTCGTTCATTTTATTGATTTCATAATTAACTACATACATAAACAGAAACAGAAGTATCAATCTTTTATTGTTTTATATTCCATTTTTCTTTTTGAGGTTTTCCTAAATAACCTTTGTTAAAGATAAATTGGAAATAGAGATTAATGAGATATGCATTGAACTTCGAAGTCATAGCCATAATGTTTCACATCTAATCCAGCATCCTTTCCACTTTTTTATATTTTCGCAACTTTCTTTTCAGAACCCTTAATGAAGTAGGTTATTTTTTTAATGATCAATTCGTCATTTTCGTTTTTTAGGCGAGAGAATAAGTAAAGAGTGATAGTTTTTTAGTTACTGGGCAAACAAACTTTGTCAGGTTCGGGATTATAAAAGCTAGATAAAGAAATCATTGAGTTAAGGATTGGTCATTTCTGCTGTTCTCCCTTATCAATTATTTACTGCATGGCTAATTCTGGATTTCTTTGAAGCGCAGATGTATCAACCCTTCCTGATAACAATAAGTCATTAAATTAGCAAGAACTGGCTGTTTTGCTTAGGAAATTATAAAAAGTGCTGCAGATTATAAGCAGTCTTAATGGCATCAGTTTTTGTGATCCAAATGAAGATAAGTAACTCAAGATGGTTGTGCTCTTTGTTGATCCCATCTCAATCACAAATAAAATATTATATTGAAATCTTAAGATTTTGATGGAATAGCAAAATTTATTATTTTTTTATTTTATATTATTTGTAAAATCGACTTTTTATATTTGGCGTTTTTAGAGAAATAATTCGAAGGAAAACTTTAATTAATCTTTATATATTTCAGGTGTCGGTTCCACTCCATATGTTTCGTTTTTGGGCATATCTCTGCATGATGGCACAAATACCCCTCAGTATTTTTACTGAAAAAGTATTGAAGGGTGGTCGTCCTGGAAACATCGCTATGTGGTTATCGTTGATTCTTGGTCAGCCTTTGTGCATTTTGATGTATGTACACGATTGGTATGTTGCACATTATCCACATTCATTGGAGTATGTCGATGCATATGGCAATTCAACCATGCAGTTTTAGTGATTACCGTAGATAGTGATAATGGCTTCTTGCTCTCATGCTCATCAGCCATCAGCCATATTAGTGCAGTAGAGCTTATTAATTTTATGTATAATAGATAGAGAAGTATAGATTCTGTTAACATTTTTTGAGAATTTTTATGCAAATGATAACTTGTTTCATTTCCCCCAACTACCTCACTCAAGCGTTGTTGACTCGTATTATGTCACCATTTTTTGATAATGGTCAGTCTTATAAGGCATTTGTTTATTCCAATAATGAATGAATCCTGCTTTTTGTCGGCATATGTAGATAAATGGATAAAGTTCTTTTTTTGAGTGTTTCTTTAATTTTCTATAGACTGTTTCATGTATGCTGCTTTCAAATCGAGCAAAAATTTGGGTAATCGTTGGGATTAATTTTGACAAAATTGAGAATATAGAGAAAGGTTTATATCAATAAGTAAAGCAACTGAATTGTTTCTTAAATTTAATTGTTTGAACAATATTTTGATTTCTCTCAATGAGAAAGAATAAAAAAAATTTTTCGATAAGCAGTCGAAAAATGAGGAAGAATATAGAGAAAAATTTCAGTAATATTTCATGATTAACCAATATATACAATGGTCATAAAAATATAAGTAAGGAATATAGAATAACAAAATACAGAGTGCTTTAGTTTGTCATCCTATATTTCTTACTTTTTATGATCATTATATATATATATATATATATATATACCTTTTCTAGTCTATTGATTATTTCTGCATGCGGAATATTCACAGAATAATTATGTCATTTTTACATGTCATTTTTTCTCATGCTTCAATCTTTTAGTTCATTATCATAATTATTGGCATAATGTGATTGATTCCTAAAGGTGTACTTCAAAAATTTTAAGAATTTAATGCGATATAATATTTTCCATTATTAATTACGCAACAAACTGATGTCATTTTGTTATTTCATTTGATTGGTGGATTTTCCTTACGAAATTATTTGTTGAAATCTATAATCACTCTAGAAACTTCCATATTTTTGAATTCTTGTAATATATATAGTTCATTAGTCAATGGGATGATTTTTCAAAACATCTCAATTTTTGAAACTTTCATCAATGCATGAAGATTTTGAGTTTTGAAGTCTAACTCAATATGCCGCGAGATAGTTTTCGTTGTTGCGTTATCAGTGATGGTGGTATAAAGCGATGGTTCGTTTATTTTGATAAGCCGCGTTCAACGATGGTTGTCACTGATGGCATGGTAAATTTTCAATCGATGAATTTGAAGAGCTCTTTTATATTCGAAGATTTCATATATAGAAAAGTGATTCTGTCATACAAATAAATAAATTAATTGTTTTTGGATTCTTGTGAAAAGTAAGGTGGTATTCAGGATGCTATTAAATGTAGTAGTGGTTTTTCCAAAATTTGGTGGGAATTCTGCGTTTGTTCTCATTCGTAACAAGAAGTCATAATACTTTTTCTTATTATACAAAATTAATCTTTTTATAGGCTTCAACCTACGAAAAGATGATGACAACCAAAGACCGGATTGAATTTGCCGGGAATGTCTCTGAATCACTTCTCGAGCAATCTTGGCTGTAAGTATTGGATGGAATGTATTCATTAGATGATTTGAAAGAAAGCATATATATATGAGCTGGATTAAAGTTCACAATTTTTTATTCTTGCCAGCTTGTGGAATCTATCTCAAATGAGTTTTCATAATTTTAATCTCAAAAAAAAAACATAGTTCCATATCATACGGTTTTACAAATTGTCAGTATCCAAAAAATTAAGGTTAGCGCTAGTTAATTCTTAACTGAATTTATTGATATTAAAACATAAAGCTTGATTTATTAATTGGTTTGCCGAACCATCAGAAATAATTACTGCAATAATCAGTAGTATATCTCGACATTTCATTCATTGATTTTAAATTTCTATGATTTGGATGGCACTGGAAGATTATGTCCCCGACAGTGTTCAACCTGTAAAGACTTTTTTGGAAATAGAACGGTCGAAGTAGTTCAAAAAACAGTAATTTCTGTTCAAGAGTTCCACATCAGTAATTCAATGGTATTGACTAACTTATGATTGAGTATAAATTCCGGTTGTGCAGCCTTATTTTGCTGCTGCGATGTATATTCTAGATCTACTAAAGGAATATTGTAAGAAACCCTTGAATCTTTCTTTTTCAATAACATACAGATGTATAAATCAAATCTTTCTCACTTTGTTTTTTGAAATTGTCTTTAAATCATGTAACCCAATACCTGCCCACTTCATATTCAATCTGTTCTGTGGTGTTTGGATCATCCGAAATACGTGGTTTCATCCATATGCAGCAACAGTTGCTCTTCAGCTTCCCTAGATGCTCGTTATCCATAGTGTCCTTGGCCCAAGTAGCATGCGGCCGTCGACTCTAGGTTTTGTTAGGCGCAAAATTAAAGGTACTGAAAACAACTTTGAATATTAAATTTCATGAATTATATTTTGCCTACTGGTTCTGTTTCATCTCTTCTAACAAATGATAGAGAGAATTATTATAATTATTTATTTAAGCTAATCGCACTTTATGTGGATCTCGGATAATTTAATACAGTCAAGTTAAATAATCGTGACAATCATTGTAAGACACTTATGATAAACGATTAATTCAGATTCAGGACTTATTTTCAATTTATAAATATATCATAGTGGTCTTGATGATTATATTCATATGCTTATTTGCTAAATGTCAATGAGATGATCATACATTAGGAAATTGCCAGTTGTTTGTCCATATAAGCATTCTTATTACATAAGCAACATCCAGGTATTAGTAGCGGTATTTTAACCTTGATGAGCCCTTATTTCTGAAAAAATTTAAATAACACCGCAAGCCTTGGACAATTTTTGACATCATGAGACCTATTTAAATAATGAATACTCATCTGTCTACATCTTAATAGATGGTAAATAGATAGTTTATTCAAAAAAGAATGTTCTGGATTATTCCGCTTTGTTTATTCCCATCAATGTTATCCTTCACAGATTTTATAATGAACATCACGGAAATCCGAGCCATCATTCACAAGCTGTGATAATTCAGTAATTTAGCAAAAAATGGTTATATTGGAAGTGCCAAATCTCATTTTCCATTTTAAGTATGCTGTAATGTGTCATCCGGCTTAGGAGTTTTTTCTTTTTCATGTTTTTGTGTCGTATCAAAATTAGTTTTAGAAAATAGTCCGCAGAAGACCAGTGATTCAAACCAAAAATATGATGGCAAAATACTATAACTGAATTTCCTTGCAAAAAAAAAAAAAAACTTGAAGCTAATTCTAAACCGGGAGGATATATGCTGAGGCTTTTTGGAATTTTTTATCTGGTTTCAAATTTAAGAAATGAAATAAATACTTTTGAAGCAATATTTGTTGCGGTTCTTAATCTTGTATATAATGGTCTTTATAGTTTTAACAATTTACTTATAATTAATGCAATTTCGGTCATCACTTATGATTTGGAATTAATTCAATACAGTATTTCTGTTGTGTAATACATTCAAGACTTGTAGGCCTACAATCATGATAAATAGTAAACTTCCAATTTTTCAGAGAAATGATACTTAGGAGAACGCTGAAAGTATCTGAAATAACAGATGATAAACTGATTCTGGTGCATGTTGTCCATAGGATCGAATTGAACCGTATTAATGATGTGAACGTACAATTAAAAACAGTTGATTTATTGGAGAAGGCTGTTAATGCTCACTTACGCTTGGTAAGTTTTATATTTTGCCTTCTTGTTGTGTCTTCAAAAAATTTGATTCGGGCGGGTATTTCTACTCTTTGTTGGTGTTTTGGATATCATTATTTATTTTAAATACATAGAAAATCTTCAGATTTTTGGACATTCCCATATCAAATTTTATTAAATAATGATATTAATTTAAGTCTTGCCACTATTTCCTTAAGAATTTGTTAGAGATGTCAGAAATTTGCAAGGAAGATTTCCTTAATTAGAAAAATCATGGACCGAGCACTTAATATATTATACATTGGGATGGCGAGGTGTTTTAGAATTTACTTAGCGAGTGTGTTTTAGCTTGACCGTCAAATAAGGAATAGAATAGAAGTTGAGCAAATGGCTGCTCGGAAAACAATGCCAAATCAATCAAATCAGATAAAGGTAAATATCTTTCATTCAATCAAATCATAAAAAATTCAGCAGAAATTTGATTTAAAATGAATGGTTTGAAGATTTACGAAATTAAATTACATTACTTGATGGTAAACTGAATTACATTTTTTTGCATCTGAATTACGTTTTTTCTTTTTCTTTTTTTTCTTTTTATTGTTGCAGCATTCGAGATCATTTATGACGGTTTTTCTTAACCAAAAAATCTGAATATTATATGTTAACTTTGATCAAAAGCAAGCTAAATCACATCCAGTTATTCAAGTTCGAACCTGTGCTCACCAAATTTATTTTGAAATTGAAGCGTTAAAAAAGTTAGGATTATTGGACATACAATGCGAACGCATTCCAGTGTGATTATTTACTAAAACTTATTTGGTCAAGAAATTATGGACTGATAATCTCTTTTTTTCTGTTGAATAAAATTTTTTTGAAGAAAATGCAGATGTCGTATAGGATTGTTCGCTTTGCTAAAATTGCTGTTTGAAAAATTATACGGTCAGAGAACAGGATGATCCAAAAACCCATCTAGAGATGTATTTACTATTTCTCTTAAACTTTTATTTATTCCAGAAACCTGAAAAACATGAAAATGGCTCAGCATCAGAACCAAGCAAACGCCGAAGAACTCGACCAACGGGTCTTAATTTCGATGACTAATTTCACCACCCACCATATCATTCCAATTCCAAATATATCTTTCAGCATTAACCGAGAATTTAAAATTGTTGTCATTCATCTTCATGACTTCATTGCTCATCTTGTAATCCTCAGCATTCCTTATGATGCAAGTTTTTTTCAGGCACTGTTTATTGAATTTCATCAATTTCAGGAAACTTTTCCTCATTAGTCATTTCAGATTTTCACACTGCCTCTTATTGTGTTACGATTGCTACAGCTTATTTTGCCTTGTAAATCTCTTTCTCAAAAAGCCGTTTTATCCGCTTTATCATGTTTATTTTTCAATATTTTTTTTATAAATTTCCATTACATGTCGCTAATGCTGTTGTAGGTATTGATCTCTCGTAGTTTTGTCAAATTTTCAATACCATCTTTTTTTCAAGGTCATTTATAATATTTGTTTCAAACGGAAAATTAGTGCTGTGTAAACTTTTTTGGAAATTTATTAGAATTTTGTGATGAAAGAAGCCAGCGTAACGGTAGCATCTCGCTGTGTGTGAAAAGTGATAATGCAAAATTCGAATGCTCTGTCATTAATATAATTTAGAAAAGTGGAAGTTAACGAAAAAAATATCACAAAAGTTTTATTATTTCTTTACGCAATTTTCCTTCAGTTCGACTTGTTAATCTTTCATCGTCTAGTTTTCTTTCTTTTTTTTTTTTTTTTTTTTTTTTTTTTTTTTTTTTTTTTTTTGAAGCTCTTTATTTCCGATTGTCTATTATTTCAGCAAGATTAATTGATTTATTTTATGTGTTCACATTAAAACACGGCTAATTCAGAATTTTTTTAGATCAATTCGTAGATGCGAATGCATTATAGCATATGTCTGTTAGGAATATAAACGTGAAGTTGCTGGGAATATAAACCCCATTTTAATTATAAACTTACTTGAAAATCTCGAAGTAACTGAAATCACAGATTGGATATTGATAGGAGAACAACTTCATATACTAAATTATTTCATCATAAGGCAGAAAGGATAAGTTTTTGTAAATTTAGGCAATTTATTACAACATTTCGGAAATTTGGGAAAAATTGTTCATGGAAGTGCAGTGGACTTGCCAGACATGAAGACGCAGTGTCTTGCAATTCAGGTTAAGTTATTCGCTGACCATTATCATCGTGGCTGAATTTAGTTCTAATTTATTTGAATTCCTCGTAATCTTCGCTTAAAGTCCTTTTGGACTAAACCTCAGAAGATTTTTTACCGCTTAAAATCCTTCGGTTTTTTGCTTAATACTGAAGAAAGTATGTAGATATCGCAGAGGTTATGGATTTATACGCAGTTCAACTAGCAGTGCTGTAGAAAATATATTCACTTATGTCAAACAAAATTTGAATTTGTATAAAACTATTACTATGATTTTTCAAAATATGTTTGATTTCGAATGATCATTTCACATTCTCAAAAAAAATTAATTGCCTAATCCACCCACAATTCTTTTTTGCATTATTATTGCTATTCATCCTTTTTTTCTTATAATAAGAATTTCTACTGCAACTATTCCTCGAGTTTGATTAAGAAAAGCAAATTTCTCGGATTACTTGAGGCGTCATTAATGGTATAAATTATCATATGCCAAAAAAAAGTATGATTTGAGGTGTTAAACCTCATTTCATATTTGGGTTCAATCAGTTGAGAAATTTTCCATTTGCAGAGCAATAATGCGTGGAATACTGAAAGAAAGATTTGAGATGGAGTTATTGATTCAAGTGATGCATTTAAATTGAAATTTTCAGAGACAGAAAGCAAGTAGAAGAGGTCATACAGTGTGATGGAAACCCATCTCTTTTCATACCCGCGACCTTTACTTTCCCTACAGATTTTATTGGTAACTGAATTTTTATCGAAAAATATTTGTCCTTGAAGTGTAACGATATGAACGAAGTATGTTGAGCATAAAAAGTCATTGCAGAACCAGTTCTATTTAGCAAACATATAAAACCTAAGCTTCCCACATATCTAAGATGCCTTGAAGCCTAACAATTACATTTATTCATCAACTGTCACGCACACAAATTTTGATTTACGGCAATTACGCTCATATACCCTAACTTATGCTTCTTTTTTTAGTTATGATTCTTGCATTGATTGTCCAACTAACATATCAAACATATAGACAAGGCTTGAAATTTTGAACTAATTGTTTATCGTTCAACTTAATTCCGATAATTGACAATTTTTTCTATTTGAAGTCTTCGTATTTTATATCGAAATTAAATTATTAGCAAATGCAGAAATAAGACATTTTACCGCTTTCAAAAAAGAAAAATTTGCTTCTTTTGCTTTTTAGTTCTATAGTTCAAGTTTTTGTTCATAATATTGTATAGAAGAATATTTCTAATATTATTGGGAACATTAATAGGATTAATAGCAAAAATGATATTTCTGAATAGTTCAAGTTGGCTAAAATTTTAGATTCATAAAAATCTTCGGTCTTTAAATTGTTTCATAGTAAAAAAATGTAACTGAAATGAAGTTATTCGGTCACACTCGGTAATCAAGCTGTAAAAAAAGGCGGCAAAACAACTGATTTATTAATAAGCCTAATTGCTAAGCCATCTGGATGAATTAATTTGCTGACCCTATAGATGTGTTAAAATCAACAATATTAAAAGATTTTATCTTGTCTCTTTGCTGTCCAAGTATTCTCCTTGATTGCTTTGTTTAAAATGCTTAGGATTTTCTGCATCCTTTTGATTTTTCATTTTCTTATTTGAGCAGTTAAAGATAATCGTTGTACTTTTGACATTGCAATAAATGTCGGCTTTCAATGCTACATTAATGCACTACTTCTTTATTTCTGATTAATATTCGTGAAAATTGATTAAAAATGTCTTTTTTTTTCTTTTCTTTTTGAGTTCAGTGAACTGCAAACTAATTAGAACAGTTGTTAAGTGAACACTAAATCGAGAGCGATTGGGCTGTACTACCTATTAACACATAGAAGCGTTCTCCAAATGCATCACCTTGCCTTCATCACGGTAAGTATGCATTTCGAATGATCCGATTGTGTTTATTAAAGTGAAACAGTATATTAGTGAATTCAGACAATATTTATCAAATAATTCCTTATTAAAAAATATCTTCATAATATCCATAATTACATGTTGAGTATACAGTATGTTGTTATTTTATTAATATTTTCTAGTGAATATTATTTTAAACAAATTATCACTTCAGCTGTTGGTTCAGTAAAAGTTTCAAATTGTTTGCATATGCTCTAAACATTTTGCGAAGCGCTCTAATCCAAAATTTTTTTAAATTAACTTTTAGATAGATGAATCCTAGGATTCCATATTTTTAAAATTAGATTTGACAGGGAAATATGTGCAGTGCAATCCAGAGGAGGCCAGATCAACAGTTCATGCTTTCTGTTGGCCTTTGAAACTGGAAACATACCTTTTTTCATGAACTTACCTTCCTTTGCTTTGGATAAAACTTGGAACATTTAGAATAAAATGAAATTTCGCAGTAAAAATTTCTTTTGCGATAAAAGAATAGTTGTGATTTCGTATGAGCGTAAATATTATGTTTTCAAGCTAGCACTTTGGTTAACGAACACTGCCGACGAATGCCTTGGAACATCTGGTGAAATTTTTATTCCCTTGCAATCTGCTTTGCGAATGCGCTTCGGTGATGATATATTTGGGCAGTTATCCGGAGTAGTCGGTATTTTTTGCATATTTCATCAAAAAGTGTTCAGTTGTTGTATTGAAGAGCAAAAGGAATCATCAAAGGGATCAGAAAGCTTAGGAGCTGATCCCATGCAAGGAAATTTACTTAAAAACTTGGAAAAGAATCAAAACACAGAAATATTGAAAATATGGGAAGTAAATTCAATGTTGCAATAAGTTCGGTTTTTTGATATAGAAAGTTTCGATGGAAATCATAAAAACTAATTTAATTTATAGGATTAAAATCATCAGTATCGGCGAATAGCCATCAAGTTTAACGCATCTTCTACGACTAATGAAATATGCGTTTTATATAATGCAGAATCATTTACACATACTAGTCATGAAAATGTTTCTGTGATCTTGTGATGGAATATTTATTGGTCTTGTAATCGATAACAAAGTCTGAAATTTTTTGGTGAAAAATTATTTTCCATTTTAGAATATTTATTTAAAAAGCATGTCAAACGAGTGATGATTCCTCCGCAACAGCAATGCTTTCCTGAAGGATGTATTACAATTCAGAATTTCCAGCTTATTGCCCATGAAAATCCATCATACGTTGGAGTAGTACCAACACCGCCAAATCTGCTAACACTTAGAATTAGTGGCTTTAGCTTTTAGTAAGTTGTAATATAATTTTAATAATAAAAAAACAAAAAATGAAGTTCGACGAGATTACGTTAACCTGCAATATTGGCAAAAAAAAAGGACTTTCTGAAACTGATTCCAAGAAGTGGCAAGTAACTTTCATTACTAATAATTAGTAATTTAGTGAAAAGAAATGCCACAATCTTTTCAGTCATCCATCGCAATCAAATATCAATTAAAATCAATGTTAAAGCATCGCAGGTACGTTATATGGACAGTTACAACCAATACCGCTGCTTCCCGTAGTGACAGTATCGACGTATGGAACATTAGCAATATCTGCTAATCAGCTTGTCATAGAAGCCACATTCGATATCCAGAAAACCGTGGATAATGTACCATATATTCGAGTAGTCAGTTGTTCTCTAATTAATGACGTAACTATCGCTCAAGTGGAGAATATGGGTCTGTTAACTGTTATTGTCAATACCAAATATCAGGTAATTGTTAAAAAAGTGTCACTTTCATTGTCACTTTTTGTTTCTCTTCGTAGAGAGATAAAAATCCTAAAATTTCGAAATGAATGTTGTTTAATCATGATTTTTAATTTTGGCTGAAAAAACATATGACATTCTAGAATTATAATCGCACATATTTGTTTCTCCTGTATGAGCGTTCAGTGAATTGTTTATAATATTTGAAAATTAATTTAAAGAGATTGATTAAAAAATGTTGCATAATGTACTATAAACTATATGATTCGTTACAGTATGAAATAACAATAAAAACTCGAGAAATGTTGGAAGAAACTCTTTGCATAACTGTGAATAATGTGGTCAATGACGAATTGAACAGTCAACTGCTTCAGATACCAAGCCAAATATCCATTTTTGATTTATATCGAATGGTTTTCGAGGTTGGTACTGCTCTCTTCCTTTTTTGCTTTAGAATAAGATTTTTTTTTTTCGCTTTTTCTGACCTCATTATGAAATTTGCTTTTGAGCATCAGAAAATAAAAAACAAAAACAAATTAAAAAGAAAAGAAGATCGTGACCAAAAAAGAAACTGGCAGATATTCTGCATACCGTTTAAAAGTCAACAAGTTTGTTATTTGTTATTTTTCTCCTTTAGAAAATACTGCCGGTTTACTCCGAATCAAATAAATACAGAGCAAAAATTAAGGGAGTAGAACTATAATGCTAAGGATATTTTTCTTCCGGAATCATATCAGAGAGGAAAAATTATAATATGTTAACAACATAATATATTTCTTTTTAAAATAATTATTCAGAACAAGAATAATACAGGTGGGCAGAGAACGAAAAGAGCAGTAGGATCCGAATCAAACTATTTACAGGGTGAGGCTTCTTCTGAAAAAGTATTCTTTCTTAATCTATATAATAAAAATGTAAATCATCCTTGTTGTTATTAGGTACGTAACTTTGCAACGTCTTCACCGACTGCTTTCAAATTTTGAAACAATCTTGCAATCGAATAAGCGAGTGTTTCTACATAGACATATCTAGTTTTTTTTCCTACCTATCACACCTATGATAGGTTCAAACGAAATCGACGATGTAATATATGTTGAAATACCCGATGCCGACGTCGACAAGGATTTGAAGTTATGACGAAAAATATGATACATGGACCTTGCGATACACTGAATCCAAATTCACCATGCGTGACAGACGGAAAATGATCTGAACGATGTCCTTGAGCATTAGTATCCAACACAGTTACAGGAAACAATGGATATCCTTTATACAGAAGACGGCGGTAAATTAGCAACCATATAAATGCGGAAAGATGACATTGAAATAAATAACCGGTGGGTGTTCCATATTCGCTTTTGCTATTAAAAACATACAAAACGCATGGTAAATGTGGAAAACTGTAACTCCGTTAAATCGACCAAATACATTTGTAAGTACGTGAATAAAGGCAGCGACATGGCAGTTTTTGGTGTGCAACCAGAAAGAAGTGATGGGAATGCGATATTAAACATCGATGAAATCGTACAGTATCAGGCTAGAAGACACAGAAGCAGCAATAAAGTTGTGCTTAGAATTGGCGAACAAAGTTATATATCAATAGGGAATGCCATCACCGAATCAATCTGTTGCTGCTTCGTTGGATGTAGAATTTCTCGTAGACAAAATCACAACACTGCTGATCTTTTGTCGTATATGCAATCAAATATTCCTAAGCTAACGTTTGAGCAAAAAGGCATTTACGATCAAATAATGCAAACTCTCAATAATGGGGTTGGAGAAATCTTCCTTTTAGATTCGCCAGGAGAAACTGGTAAAATGTTCCTAATTAGATTGATTTTGGCAGCAATTCGATCCCAAAGTGATATAGCCTTAGCTCTTGCATCGTCCGAAATGGCTGCAACATTGCTATCAGGTGAAAGAATTGCTCATTCCGTTTTGAAATTGCTATTGAGCATGTAATTCATTGAAACTCTCACGTGCAACATTTCTAAAACATCCGATATGGGAAAAGTATTACAAAAATGCAAACTTATTGTTTGGGATGAATGTACAATGGCGCACAAAAAAATCGGACAAGGCTCTTGATTGATCATTGCAAGATTTGCGTGGAAATATCAGACCATTTGGGAACGCATTGATATTGCTTGCAGGAGATTTCAAGCGAACATTACCTGCAATTCCTCGATCGATACCAGCGGACGAAATAAATGCTTGCCTGAAATGCTTCACTTTATGGCGACACGTAAAGACGTTAAAATTAATTACAAATATGCGTATCCAGTTGCAAAACGATCGATCAGCTGGGATGTTCTTATATCGATTGCTGGAAATTGAGAACGGAAAGGTGCGGATGATCTGACCTCAGGACGAATTTCATTGCCTAAGTTCTGCAAGTCAGTAACTTCAAAAGAAGAGTTGATTGAAAAAGTATTTCCCGATATTCAAACCAATTATAAGAATCACGACTGGCTGAATGAACGAGCTATTCTTACGGCCAAGAACAAGGACGTCTACATATTTAAAAATATTATTCAGTCCAACATTCAAAGCGAGGCAGTCATATACAAGTCCATCGACACTGTTGTGGAAACAGATGAAACGATTAATTATCCAATAGAATATTTGAATTCACTGATCTGTTAAGGATGCCATACACGCACTGCAATGGAAAATCGGCGTGCCAATTATCATCTTACCAAATATCAACCAGCCAAAACTTTGGGACAGCACGCAGCTTGCAGTAAAAAAATTAATGGCAATGTCGTAGAGGCAGCAATCTTGACAGGACCTTTCAAAGGTGAAGATGTCCTTGTTCCTCGCATTCTTGTGATTCCAACGGATATGCCATTTCAGTTTAAGAGATTGCAATCCCTAAATCAATTGGCATTTGCAGTCATCATCAACAAATCTCAGGGCCAATTCCAAAGATTGGAATTGTGCGATTTAGATCTAGAGACCGATTACTTTTCTCATAAACAGTTATGAGTTATATATTCTAGAGTCGGCAAATCAAACAATCTCTATATCTACACAGACAATGGAACAACAAGAAATATTGTATACCCATAAGCATTGTGAAATTGAACATATCAAAAACGTGCGCTTACTTAACCAGACTGAGCTATAGCAACGCATGTATAAAAAAGGTATATAAAAACATACGTGTACTCAAATGCAAAACTGTTTCAAAATTTCGAAGCAGTAAATAAGAATTTTCGAAGATCTTAGATTTTGAACTAATATAAATAAGGCGCGTGTTTGAGAAATTCCGGAGATTTAAGATTTTGAACAAACGAACATTTACATTTTTATTTGTACAGACCAGTTGGGGCAGGCCGTGCTCCAGCTAGTTAAATAATCCAAATTTATTCGTTCGCTTATTCTTGATTTTTACATGAAAACAACGAATGGCATTATTGATATCATTAGTTAAATGCCTTACTCAATATGTTTTGCATTTTTAGTTCCAACGCAACTTGAGATACAGACGATTTCTGGAAGGGATGCATTGCAAGAATCACAATTGAATAAATCGAGTGGATTATTCGATAGATCTTCCCACAGAGATGATATAGAACTAGTGGTTCTAAATTCATCGTTTGCCTTCCCAGGAGCTGTTCAGATATCAAAAAAAGTTTTACCCAGCATCGTTAGTTTTTTTTATTTTCTTTTTTTTCTTTAGATAGTGTCTTATTTGAAAATTTATAGCATCTTTAATTTCAATATTTATATTTTTCTTTGAGTACTTTCAATAACTTTTACTTTTACAAGTATCTATTTATAGAGTCTTATTTACAGAATAATAATTTGGAAATTTCGCGAAGAAAACTAGCGCTGTTAATTCTTTCGCTAAATATTCTAGACACTAGCGCAACATATGGCAGATTTTTCACTGGTTTGGACGGGGATGTATATATCAAAGGGCATGATCAAACTAAAGTTTATTTTATTCATTTATTTATATTTTTTTCTCTACTGTGATAAATGCTTATAGCTGTGATTTGTTTCAGGCGTAGATATTCATATTCCACTATCTCTTCTAAAAAATTTCTTCAATTCTATCATTTAAAAAATTCTCTTATTATTTTTGGATTTATTTCAATATACTTATTTGTAATATTCGAATTTGCTGCATATTTGTAATACTCGAATTTGCTGCATTTGTAAACACATAGCAATATAAATAATCAGCAAAATAATATTGCTCACTGAGAGATATTAAGTTAATATTGTAATTGCAGTTTGAACTTTTCGCTAAGCATTAAAAGTTTGCTGATGATTTTCAATTCTCATTTACGCATATAATATTTGTTCCAGAATCCTTATCACCGACCGGAAAGGTTGCAGTTCAGTAAAATAATAGATAGAAGTTCTGTAGACTTACTGATATCGGAATATATCATCAACACGCTCTTCCTTAAAGCACATATGTAAGGATTCGATCAAAGTGAACGAAATGAATTATTGCATGTGGATGTATTGTTATTGTGATAAATCCTCCAATGAATATAATACACTGATAGCGAAAAAAATGCATTCAAATTATTAGAACCATCCCACCATTTAGCTTATTACCTTCTTAAGTTAAATTACACATTGCCCATTGCAACTATTTAACCGTTCATTACATTTTAATTAGACTAATAATTGAGGCGCTAATATCTTCTCTATTTTCTGAAGCTTCTGCTAAATATACATATAATCGCTTTGTTTAAGTATGGCCAAACATTTATCAGATCCACATCTCATTGAAATATTCAGACTGACTTTTATCTAATAACTAAATCTTCCCTGTTGGGCATTTTACAATTCGAATTTTTCGAAATTCCGAAAGTTTGATTGAAATTGAACATTATTTTTGTGGCGAAAATTTGGCATACTTAGATTTCTTAAGACTAGCCTAACTGTTCAATGAATATACCATTGCAATATTATCGAGACATAGCTGTATGCCAAATATGCCATACAGAATCTTTCAAACTTGCAGATTTCAACATTTTTCAACAATTGAGTGGTCATTTTAGAATCATAACTGATAGATATTTTGGTGCTACTAAATCGATATATAGAATAGAAAAAAAAAGAAAAAAAATAAATTTTATATTTATGTATTTCATATGTCACTAAATTTCATATTTGTTATTTTCAGCATTGGTGCATTGGTCTTCAGTGTGAGTTCAGTCACACCTGTTATCGGTAAATTAATGCGTACATCATGTACCGTAGATGAAGTTTGCCTATCGGATCTTGTCCCAGAAGTTGCCGAAGCATATCCAAATAAGCAACTTGAAATTATCTTACATACAACTCAACCGCCTAAGGCAATTATTTCGACAGGTTTGACTGCCTTATGATTTACCAAGTAAAAAATTTTTTTATTAGATGCTAGTAATATTTCAAAACTTCCGATTACTTTTTCTAAATTTAGGAAAGTTCTGAATTGAAATTGTGAATTTTTCATAAATCAGGTATTGCTACTGTGGTACTCGAAGGACGGGCAACATTTTTCATTGAAGAAACAACCGAAAAAATTGGTACAATACCATTCAATACGACCATACAGTGCAATGTTGTAAGCTTACCTGGCCGTATTGGTGGTTGGTTTCATTGCAATCGAAAACTAATTAAGAGTTTTTCAGTACATATGATTGAACTTCATAATTTGTTAAAGTTATTTCACAAGAAATCTAACATGGACACCATTCCTGATTTAAAAATGCCAACGAGTTCATTGTATCGAAATATGGTGAACGTATTTTTAAAAGTTTCAAGCAAAATGAAAAGACTTTTGATAGATTGGGATCGAGCTATCAGAATACTGGCAATATGAAGTGTTTGGTGGCTGGGATTGTATGCTTTTCTCAGGAGTTTCAGCCTTCACTTTATCTGGCATAAAAGTAATTAAAACACTACAAAGTGAACAATAGGAAGGTCCAAAAAAGTTTTGCTTTTATGCCACGTACGTCGGGAACATTGATTGAATTTATTCCATTTATATTTAAGCAATTCTATATCTCAATCATCTTTATCTTTCAGGATTCATAAAAATAAAGAAGCTGCAGTTTCATGAGCATATCGATTTTTTTAATCTTTCGTTGCAATCAATGAACGGCTTCAAAGAAGCAGCAAAGCGTGCCATGATGAAAATGGCGAATGAGATGTTTAGAGAAGGTATAAATTTAAACGAATCAACGGCATCACGATTGTCTAATACATCGATCACTTTAGTAGATAGAGCTATTTTGATGCAAACGAAGCTTGATATTGAGCGAAGTTTCTATCAGCAAATGCCCACATCAGTGTAGTAACTGTCTAATCTGAAATATGTTGGCTTCTTTATTTTCTCATACTCTGACACTTCTAGACGAAATTCTTTCTCGGCTTTTTTCTTTCAGTTATTTCCTGCAGAACACATTCTTCAGGATCCTACTTATTCTATTTTGCTGCTTTGTATATTCAACAGTCATTTTTTTTTCAATGTAATTTTAGCCAAAATATTTTTCTTTTCTTGCTGATATTCGATGATTTTGTTTCATAACTAATTCTTATTTTTAATTCTTGTATTATCTCTTTCAATCCTTCTTACGTTTTTAATTTTCTTTCATTTTAAATGCGATGTTATATTTCGGATGTTCTTTGTACATATCAAATAAATTCACTTTTTTTTTATCACTCCATGCAATGATATAAGATTTTCGTCATCGTTTAATTGTGAATGCTCTATTTTAAGATTCTCAGTACCATTTCATATTATGCTAAGATATGATGTACACTTCAGGGTTCATTTTTTTTGTGAATCAACAATAGCGAGTGTTGTATTTTGCAAAGAGAACTTCATAATAAAAACAAAGTAAATAAAAAAAGTAAATAAACAAAAAGACAGTAACATACCGTAGTGCTGCAGGGAGGACTGAACAAAGTAAAGGTGTATAGATGTTACGAAAATTTCGTAACATTGGTTTCGAAATTCTTTTGCACATAAAATCAAGACTGAAACTCAGAAGTTCTTCAAAAAACTAGCTAAAAATTTCTGGCAAGATGGAAGCCTGTAGTAAGCGCTAAATAGCTTATGGTTTGGGATGAATGCACAATGGCGCACAAAAAATCGTTCGAGGCCCTAGATCGATCATTGCAAGATTTGCGGGAAATATCAGACCGTTTGGAACGCATTAATATTGTTTGCAGGGGATTTCAGGCAGAGAGCGGATGAAATAACTGCTTTTCTGAAATACTCTACTTTATGGCGATACGTAAAGACGTTAAAATTAACTACAAATATGCATGTCCATTTGCAAAACGATTGATCAACTGGGATATTCTCACATCGATTGCTGGAAATTGGGAAAAGGAAAGGTACATTTGATCTGACCTCAGGACGAATTTCATTGCCTAAGTTCTGCAATTTAGTAACGTCAAAAGAAAAGTTGATTGAGAAAATATTTCCCAATATTAAACCAATTATAAGAATCACGATTGGCCGATTAAACGAGCTATTCTTGCGACAGGAACAAAGACATCGATGAACTTAACAATATTGTTCAGTCTAACATTCAAAACGAGGCAGTCACATACAAGTCCGTCGACACTTTTGTGGAAGCAGATGAAGCGATCAATAATCCAACAGAATTTTCGAATTCATTCGATCTATCAGGGATGCCACCGCACGTACTGTAATTGAAGATCGGCGTACTAATTATCGTGTTGCGAAATATCAACCAGCCAAAACTTTGCAACGTCACGCAGCTTGCAGTAAAAAAATTAATGGCAATATCGTAGAGGTAGCAATCTTGGCATGACCTTTTCAAAGGTGAAGATGTCCTTATTCCTCGCATTCCTGTGATTCCAACGGATATGCCATTTCAGTTTAAGAGACTGCAATTCCTAATTCAATTGGCGTTTGCATTCACCATCAACAAATCTCAGGGCCAATCTTTGGAGTTGTGTGATTTAGATCTAGAGACAGACCGAATGCTTTTCTCATGAACAGTTGTAAGTTGCGTGTTCTAGAGTTGATAAACCAGGCAAGCTCTATATCTACAAGACAATGGTACAACAAAAAAATTGCATAATCACATTTATTGTGAAATTAAACGTATTAGATGGTTTCAAAGGAACGCCAAACATGTTTACCACCAAAATTCACAGATAAACGACAAAGATCGACGCAGAAACAGCAACAGTTCGGAGTTCCAAAGATTTCAGTTCAACAATTCAAAGCGATTTGAATTTTTTTAAAACAGATTTCAAGATAATTGGACAGTGACTTATGTATTTCTTGAATGGCACATACCTCCATGGTTATCAAATTGCTACGAAGTATTCATATTTTAATTCTATTTATGAAGGGATTGACTTAACATTTATAATAACTCCGCCACACGGAGCGTGGCCAGGTACAGCTAGTTTATATAAACAAAAATGTAAATTTTCGTTGCTTTTGACATAACGTTGCAATTTCTTCACCAGTTACTTTGAAATTTTGATATACCATTGCATCGAATAGGTACGTTTTTTATATAGATATACCTAACTTTTTTTTTTATCTGTCACACCTGTGACAGGTAAAAGTATGTGAGCGAACTGAATCCATTGACCACGCATACTTTCTGTAATAAAGTGGCGTGGTCTTGAGTATGTAACGCTCGGCATTTCATATAAAAGGGAGTTAGAGTGAATCGCACGGTCGAATGAGCTATTGCTTCACCACTTTAGAAGATGAGGCTGTCACTGATGCAGTATCGCGGATAGAGACTGCTAGCACATGGCAGAACGGTGTGAGGAGGATTGTAAGAACGGTGAGAGAATGCATCATTGTGGTGCTTTTTTGTTTATTTGTTGTTTTGTGAGGGATGTAGTTGTGTCGCGGAAGTGTTAAGTATCCTCATGATGATGTACAATGAAATGTTCAAGCAAGTTATGGATTACCTCTTTGACTTCTAATATTAAGTCGTGTCTTGGATTGTCTCTTTGTCAAATTTTCGGAAAAGTAATTCACAAACAGGTTTGTTCGTTCATTCAAGAGAGGAAATAAGGGCAGCGGTTTTATGGTTTTTATCAGGAATTGTCCGCCTCTTATCCTTTGTCCTGAAAACCAATCTTTTATATAAATAATGTATTTTAAGCCTCCGCCCATTATTGATACCAAGGATTATCCATATAAAAAGGAGGCCCAATCCAGGCAGTTGTTCTTAGCATTCTTAACCGTTTGCTAAAACGACTTCCATTTATTAGTTAAAAGCTCTCTTTGTCGGAGTTATAACTTTCACAACGGTCCTTTCTCCGTCTCTTCATTTTAGGAATCTTCTCAGAAATTGAATTCTCATTGTTTTCGGTAAAACCGAAATATCTGTAATATAAATAAAACGAAATAATCTATATGTTTCTCTATAAATAAAACGAAATAATGCAATATAAATAAACAGTCCAAATACAGATAGAACGAAATAATCCAAATCATCTATATGTATAAATTTCTAATATTCTCAGGCAAATGAATCACATATTTCTATCTGTCGCAAATGCCTTTATTCTCAGATCTTCTGATTTGCTCTTGGAGCTTATGGGCATTCCGTGAAATATGTTGATGTTAATTGTCAAGAATATTATGAGAACTAAATGTTGTGAACGTTGTCTCTTTGTATGATTAATGTAACTGAAAGACTCCGTCCACAGTGAAGATCAATAATTGTCCAAGTAGAGAGGAGCTTTTGCGAGAGATCAGTTTTATCAACAGCAGTGTCATCAGCTACATTAACATTATCAACACACAAGCAGTCCACTTCGTATCGGCATCTTCAACAAGATCAGTTTTCTCTACATCAGTGTTTTCAACGGAAGCATTTTGTTCCACAACAGTTTTGCCAATCTTAACATCAGCGACAATTCAGGTCTGAAAACATTGGTGAAGAGACTGATCTTGTCTAAGATGTCGATATGGAGCGGACTACTCGCGATTTTGATGATGTTAATGTAGCTGATGACACTGCTGTTGACAAAACTGATCTCTCAAAAAGCTTCTCTCTGTGGACCATTCTCGATCTTCATTGTGAATGGAGTCTTACAACACATTGATCATACAAAGAGAGACAATGCTCACAACATCCAGTTCTTATAACATTCCTGACAATTAGCATCTAAAATTTTACACGATGCCCATCAGCTCTAAAAACAAATCGGAAGATGTGAGAATAAAGGTTTTTGTGCCCAGATATAGATATGTGACTTATTTGCCTGAAAATTTTGGAAATTTCTTCCATACAGGTTATTTGGATTATTTAGTACTATTTATATTATAAATATCTCGATTTTACTGTCAACAGTGGGAATTCTGGGCACAAAAACCGATATCAAAGAAAATTCCGGAAATAAAGAGACGGAAGAAATGACCGTTGCGAAAATTACAACTCCCTTTAGAGAGAGCTTTAAACTAATAAATGGAAGTTGTTTTAGCAAATCGTTAAGAATGCTAAGAATAACTGCTTGGATTCTTAAATTCATAAAATTAACAACAAAGGAAAAGATATCATGGTTACAACCAATATCAATGGAGAGATAAGGAGAAGGATTGACTCACAAGTAACGATTACAAAGTGGTAGAATGGGTGCTAATTAAACAAGTACAAACAGAAGAAATAATCGAGGAAGAAATAAACAAATGGAGTTTATCCTAAAACGAGAAGGAGAAGTTGTGGAGATTCAAAAGCCGATCGGAGAATTCGGAATTAGATACAGGCAACACTCTATCTGTCTTACAAAACATAACCCAATGACCGAGCTCCTCATGCAACAACAATATGAAGATTTGCTTCATGACGGAATTGTGCGTACTCTTTCTTAAATGAGACATAAACTCTGGAACCTAGGGGGTGAACTGAAGTAAAACGAGTCTTCAACAAATGTATGACTTGAAAACGCTGGATCACTAAACCATTTCAGCTTCCAGTTATGCCCAATCTTCCAGAAATTCGAATCAAACGCTCTAGAACCTTTGCACATATTGATCTGGAATATCCGGTCCCTCTTTCTGTCAAAGTCAATTGTGACCTAATCGAAAGATGGATAGCTTTCTTCACATGTTTCACAACGAAAGTGCATTTAGAATTGATGGAGAATTTATCTTCCGAAAGCTTTTTGCACATATTAAAAAGATTCATTGCCCGATGAGGTTATTCTGACTTAATCTTGAGTGATGATGGTAGTCAATTTCAACTAGTTTTCAAAACTATTATATAGCAAAATGTCAAATTAATGGATTTCTTAGCACAAAAGGGAATGATCTCGAAGAATATTATGTCGAGAGCTCCATGGACTGGAAGAGTTTACGAAAGAATAATTGGATTAACCAAAGAAGATGAATGTAACATCGAAAAATCCGAAAGATTACGTATTATAAGCAAGGAGTGTTGATGGTCAAAAAGCTCGAAGATAGTTTCAAATGGATTAATAAGCCGATGAACATGTTAACCTCCAAAACTCTCCGATTAACATAAACAAAGCAAAATCGACCAATCATGAGGCGACATGTTGAAGATCAGGAAAGGAAGAGGAACCCTAAAAAGATGTAGAAAGTTCGGATTTTGGAGCAAAAGGGATTTTCTATAGAAATTCAAGTTCGGAGCTACACCAAAGCGTCCATAGCAACCGTTCGACTCGAATCGACACAACAATCGACAATCAAGGAGCAATACTGTTTTCTACGAGCGACAAAGGAAAGAATACCCAGTGATAAATTTACTTGGATATTCTTAGATAATTGTTTGTTCATAACTGTTACTAATAAATTCTTCAAACAGGAATCGTCTCTTTCACAATAATTATTTTCTCGATAAAAACAGCCAGTTACCATTAATTCAAATTATTGATGATATCTGCTTTATCTGGTTGTATTACAGTTTACTGTAAGCTAGCTGGCCCGGCCATGCGGAGCATGGCCGATCCAGCTATCTATGGAGGGCCGACCACGCTCCGTGTGTCCAGCTCCAGCTAATCTATATAAATAGAAATGTCAATGTTCGTTTGTTCAAAATCTTAAGCCTCCGTAAGTCCTTAAACATGCACATTATTTATATTCAAAATCTTAGATATACCTATTGCTTTGAAATTTTGACACAAAGTTGCAGTCGAATACGCGCATGTTTTTAAATATTTATCGATTGATTTGAAGTTTTTTTGCGTGTTGCGCGTTGCATTCCAATGGGCAAATGTTTTTGAATAATTAAGATGAGCAATTCAAGCTTTTCGTTTGTTTTTTGCTTCGTGAGAAATGTGATTCGTTTATTTTTTGATTTGTGGGAATGTAGTTGCGTTGCAAATGTCGAGGTCAGGATGGTGTATAATCAAATGCTTCGTTCAAGCAATTTAAGGATTATCTCTCTGATTTTTAATATTAGATTGTGTCTTGAATCGCTCTTTTCGTAAATTCTACCCATTGATCTAAACCGCACAATTGTAAGGTTGACAATGAGCTTTGTTGGTCGTGAATGCAAACGTCTATCAAAATGGGAATTGCAATCTCTTAAATTGAAATAACGTGTCTATTGTAATCATAAGAAGTTCTCCACCAATTGCTTTCAAATTTTGATAAAACCTTGTATTGGAATAGGCTATCACTTTTATATAGATATGCTCCTTTTATATATATGTGATTCTCTAGAAATATTTATAATCATCTAGGAGCTGCAATAGTTTATCTTGCTCTATTTTAATTTTCCTAATTTCAATAACTTGCGAAAAAAAACAATTTTGTAAAAATTTTCCACAATATCGATTAAGCTTCCGAAAAAAAAAAAAAAAAGCTTCCAGCTAATCTATATAAATAGAAATGTTCGTTTATTCAAAATCTTAAGCCCCCGAAAGTTCTCATCTATTGCTTTGAAATTTCGACAGAACGTTGCATTGGAATACATGCATATTTTGCCGAGCTTACTGAGCTTTGCATACTAAAGACCAAATCCACATTGCAGAAAGTAAGCGTGGATAATAGAATCTGTCTGCTTACTTTTATTTGTCAGCCTACCTGAATGTAACGTTGTGTCAAAATTTCAAATCAATGAGTTAACACTTGAAACGTTGTGTCAAAATGAAGATTGAACATCTAAGACAAACAGACAATCCAAGACACGACCTAATATTAGAAGTAATATCAACCTAACATAAGAGATAATTCACAAATTGCTTGACGGAAACATTTCATTATACACTATCATGATCCCGACATTTGTGCGACGCAGCCAAACTCCCCATAAATCAAAAAATAAATGAATTACACTTCTCATAAAGCAAAAAACAAACGCTCAAACTACGGGCCTTCTTTATTTAAAAACAGCGCCTATTTGAATGGAACGCGGCATGAAAATTTCAAATCAACCGATGGAGAACTTGAAACGTTGCAAGAAGCAGCCGCAGTCAATGCAGAAAGAAGGCGTGGTGAATGAATTCTGTCCGCTCATGAAGAGGCGGAACGGGAAGAGTCAAAAAATTCATTATAATTTATTAATTATTATTATCTATTATTATTTGTCATCATTTATCATTATTTATTATTTATTACGCAGCAGTAAAAAATCAATAATATCAATAAGAAAATCTAACGATAAATTTACAAAATAAAAAAAGGAAAAAACGACTAAAGGGAAAAAAACCCGAATCGAAACATTAAACTGCTTTCATTGAAATCCCTATTTAAAATGATAGAAAAGGGCGCCTTTGTTAGTCCGTGATGATGATGCGTTTTTGTCGGCGCGCGGCGGTCATCGATATTGACCTAGTTGAGGGTTACAAAGAAATGATCAAAAATTATTTATTGCGCAAGAGTAAAAAATCAGTAATATCAATAAAACAAATCTAATGACAAATTTATTAAATAAACAAGGAGAGATTATTTATCATTATTTGTCATTATTTAATATTAATAATTATTTATTACGCCGCAGTAAAAAATCAACAATATCAATAAAACAAATCTAATGATAAATTTATAAAATTAAAAAGGAGAAAACGACTAAAAGAGAAAACTATAAAATAAAAAAGGAGAAAACTAAAAAAGCCCGGATCGGAGCATTAAACCGCTCTCGTTGACTTTCCTATGTAAAATGATAGAAAATGACACCTTTTTTAGCGCGTGATGATGATGCGCCTTTGTTGGTGCGCTAGGGTCTTCAACATTAACCCTAGTTGACAAGTTTCAAAATTCTATTATGAGGCCTGAATCCAGGGCATTTCATTCCTTACTAACTGGACCCGGCCTTTTCCTTTTTATTATTATCATTTTAATATTTCATCAAAATTTTTTTTTCGACTTTTTATTTCTTTTATTAATTGTTATTAGAGAAGTGGAGGAAGAAGGAGAATGAGAAGTGAGAGAAAAAAAGGAGGGCTAGCTGTTGTTACTGTTAGAGAGATGCGCGGAAGAAGGAGGATGAGAGAAAAAAGGAAGGCGGAGCCAATAAACTCCGCCTCCTCACTTATTTTTAGTTGTCACGTACGTGAAACGTGAAAAAAAGTAATTAGGTGTATAAAAGATCACTCGCCTACTTGGATGCAAGGTTGTGTCAAAATCTGGAAAAAATCGGTGGGGAACTTGAGGAGTTATTAGAGTTCAAACAGGTAGCATTTACATTTTTATTTATATAGATTGCTCATGGAAATCTACTTCGGATAAAGTAAAAAATGCATGAGCTGTTTCATATAATGTTCTATACAATGTGGATTTAAAATCAAGCAATAAGTCTTATGATTATAATTTCTTTTGTCATTTCATTTAAGTGGCGCTGTCATCTCTCAAAAATTTACGCACTATTCGGTGTAAATTCCTTCAATTGAATTTTAGTAGAATTTATATTTTCTGTTGCTGATGGATTTCAAAAATTTTTTTGAAGTCTGTTATGACTGAGAATCATTTTGTTTCGTTTAGAAAGCAATTTCGCATCACAAGTGTTGGGATTTTGTTTTATTATGCTTCACAATTCTATATTTTCATTTGTTGTTTGTTCCCGTAGTTTTGTATTATCTTATCGCAATCCGGCAATTCAATTGAACAGTGTTCATACGAGCGATGAAGGTAAGTATAACTCAGTGATCAGTTTGATTGGATATTCTCTGATAATTGTTTGTTAAGAAAAATTACTCTTCCATCAATCAATAAAACTTTCGCAGCAGGATTCGTCTTTGTTACACAAGGCATAGAAGACTTTTCTGATACCTATTGCTGATCTGGCCAAGTCCCAATAGCAAGAAGAAAACAATCTCTAATCCAACCAGATTATAATCCAAATTACAATTCGATCAGATTTTTTTTCCCAATATTTTCCATTTTACTAGACTGAGCCACAGCAATACGTGTATATAAAAATATATAAAAACATGCACATAATCGAATGCAACGATGTATCAAAATTTCGAAGCAATCATAGGAACTTTTGGAGATTTAAGATTATGAACAAACAAACATTTACATTTTTGTTTTTCGAAAAGACTAGTAATATATTTGCATAGACAAAAAATAATGTGAAGTTTTAATATTTTATATCACATAGTATTATAACAAGTGCTATGAGAAATTGAAAAGTGATGTAGATAGTTGCATAATTTTTTTTTAATATGTATATATATAGTAATAGCAAATCGTAATTGAAAGAGAAAAAAAAAGAATGCATTATGGCATGAATTAACCATTAATGGTGCTATCGATAAAGAAAATAAAAATACTTGTTAATTAGAGTTACGGACGAGTCTGATTTCTCTTTTCAAACGATATCAAAGTTTAAATGTATGTATATTTGCATTGAGACGTATTGGATGTTACAAATAGAAGATCCGCATTGAGACGTCACATTTTCACTCACGAACTTCTGGTCGCTGTCGTAAAGTTTGGATATGAATGGATGGAATGATCGATATGAGTGGAGTGAAGCTTTGTGGAAATGGAGGAATAGAGGAGAGGGAGGGGAAAGGAAAGGATGGTATGCAATGAGTAAGTGGAAATAACTGGTCACGTACGTAAAGTGGGTGTGTCACTATATTCTGATATACACCGAAAAGAACACTAGTTATCTGATAAAAGAGTGATGTTTCGGAATCAACATCCTTTAAAATGTTAGCAGTGTTATTTGTATTGTAGAAGAAACCTCTACTTCAGTTACATGAAAATACATACAGAATCCTAATACACTTTTTCATAGAGAGAATATCTTCACTTTACTATGGATATTCTGTACAGCTAGAGATAATCTAGCGAGTGACCTTTAGACGATTGTTACGATATAGAAATACTAACTCCTATTTATTCTATGGGTATATTAGAAGTCAGGCACAATATACACATAGCACATTTACAAATTGTAGAAAACAGCTTAAAAAGATAGTTTTATGTCGATATTTTGATGTCTGTTTTATAAAGATTTTTTTCATCTTCCTTAATGCCTCTTTCATTTTTCTTTACTACTTTTGTAAGTCTAAATGATATCCTCGGTGTGACATGCATTAAATTTTTATCAGATATGTAAACAGACTTTTATTTTCTTTTCGATGTAATACTTTTGAATTTATATATACTGGGACGACTTTCGTGGTATGCAAGCTACTCTTTATTGGGAGTAAAGAAATTCTACGAAATATTGCAGCGAATCCATGTTGTATCGCATTTGCCATCGGAAAGAAGTTCACAATAGAGACAAGTATAGATGTGAGGAATATTCAGTTGTTGTACGAACTTTGTACGCGTAAAATACAGAGGAGTTATTATAATTGGTGTAGTCACTATTTTAGAGCTTAAAATGGGTGATAATATACCGAAATATACGCCTTCTTCTAGTGGAATTAACGGACAGCCATATATGGGTCCATCAAGTGGTTATGTGCCACCAATGCAGTATGCTGGCGGAACCGAAGCATCTACGACAGCTTCTCCTCAGCAACAACCGCAGATGCAATTTGTTCAAGGCTCTGTACAGCATGGAATAACCGCAGAAGAAGTTGCAATTGCCAAATTGGATAGTTCGATAGCAAGCATGGAAGAACAGCAGATGACTGCCGATCCACGTTATGCACAGATGGTGTTGTTGAAACAAAAAATCACAGGTTCATTGGTTGTTTGCTAAAACTAAGATAACGAAAACTGTGTTATCATATTCATAAGAAAGAAATGTACGTTCAAATTTTTTCTGAAAAAGTCTTTTCTTTCCTGGTAAGGAATGAGTGATAATTCTTTAATTGAAGAGAACCGATAAGTTAGTATTTGAGGGAAACTGAAGTTATTAAGTAGCTTATCTAAACAGAAAAGAAATGCAGAGCCATAGATTTATTTGAAGTTTTTCAAATATTTCATTTCTCAGGAGCGCCACCAACCGAAGTAACGAAGCATCATCATCAGATGGACACATCAGTGAAAGAACCGCCGGAAAGCACGTTTACATCTGAACAGCTGGAACAACTAAAAGCACAGGTACGTTTTGGATATCCATTAAAGTCGTAGATTTCCATGATACTCTTGACACTTGGCATTATTTAAAATGATTGCTGCTTACAGATTGGCGCTTACAAACAGTTAGCAGCTCAGGAACCTGTTGCAGCAACTCTTATCGCTTCATCTGTATCAAAACCATCTTCTTTGCTTCCTGAACCATATGAATTTCCTATTGAAACAGAAAATGGCGAGAAATTACCATACGATTTGATGAAAATTCTAACGCTGCATCAGCAACGCGCTAATCGAAGTACATGTCTTCCTCCTCCACCTGGAGTCGATCCACAGACAATTCTAAAAGAGCGGGAATACAGGTGCGTAAAGATTTGATTTTATGGAACACTACTGATAGTTAAAATTACCAGACATAGCAGAAATATAGTCAAAACATGATAACAATTGATTTGTAAAAAATTATTCGCAGACATGTGTAGCAATAAATCGACAAGATCGTCTTATATCTAATCTTTACTGTTATCTCTATATCACCTTATTGGTAGGATTCGTGTAAAAATTATGCAGATATGAAATTTGTTCCGCAGTAATTAGAGAAGTGTTGCTAGAACTTCAAAAGGAGTAGATCTGGAATTCTAAAAATCCATATCGTTCAAGTTTTTGCAGAATACAAAATCGAATTGGAGCACGAATTCAATGGCTTAGTAATCTTCCTGCGAATTTAAGCAAACGGTTATTATTAAAGGCAGAAATTGAGCTCCGTGCTCTTCGTTTGCTGAATCTACAAACGCAGGTAAATTGCGTGAACCAGAATTTTTCGAATTTTGTGCTCATTTTTGCTAAATTTCATCGTTTAGGTACGAAATGAAGTATTAAGCCAGCTGAAGAAAGATACAACTCTTGAAACTGCTCTCAATCCCTACGCTTATCGTCGGACCAAGCGACAGTCTTTACGTGAAGCACGAGTCACTGAAAAGCTAGAAAAGCAACAAAAAGTTGAACAGGAGCGCCGTCGTCGACAGAAGCACAATGATTTGTTACAGGCAATTCTGCAACATGGGAAGGAATTCAAAGAATATCATCGCAACAATCAGGTAATTTTTCGACTCAAGAAAATTTTCATTACTTACCAGGAGTTTTGAATTTTTTACTAGAAGTTTTTTAGGTCAAACAAAGTAAAATAAAAAAGGCTGTACTTACTTATCATGCAAATAGCGAGAAAGAACGGAAGAAAGACGAGCTGAGAAATGAGCGCATGCGAATGCAGAAATTAATGCAAGAAGATGAGGAAGGTTACAGGTAAATTTGTTTCTACAATTTCTGTTTTTATAAGCAGAAAAGCTTCTGTTGCAAAAGTTGTATTGAGTTGTCACCGTTCATAAATAATAACTTTCAGACAGTTATTGGATGAAAAGAAAGACAAACGTCTGGTTTTCTTGTTGCAACAAACGGATGAATACGTAGAAAGTTTAACAGGACTCGTCAAACAACATCAAGCTACTGAGAAACGAAGAAAACGTAATGAGCGTCGTGAACAGAAAGAGAAAGAAAAGATGCAAGGTCCTTCTTGTTAAAATTTTTACAGTAACTTCGATTTTTGCGTTACTAATCAATGAATTGATGATTTTACAGAAAGTGGTGAATCTGAAATACGGCTACGTATAAGGGATGCAACAACTGGTGAAATATTGCCTATCGAAGAAATGCCGAAATCAGAAGACATCGATACTTGGATTGAAGCTCATCCCGGACATGAAGTAATATTGATTGTTTTGAAACGATTCTAAAAAGATGCGATGCTAGATTAAAAAATTGAAATTTTGAAACTTAAGATTTTACAGGGGTTCTAATTATTAGGAAATTACGAGTATTGTTTGAGAAAATCATTGAGAAAGACCGCATGTATATAAAAGTATTCAACTCTTATAAGATATGAAAACTGCCCTAAATGTTGAAAATGTTTTCGAAGGTTGTATCACGTGAGGAGTACTCAGAGAGTGAAGATTCAGAATCAGATGAGCCAATCCCGGAACCTATTGAACAAAAGAAAGATGATGAATTTGAAGGTTTGCTACTGATTGATTATTTATACAGTGTTGGATTCATCTAAATCAAATAATTATTGATATACAGTGCACATAAGCACATCTTAAAATATGTTGAGGTATGGACGAGGAGACGCGAAATCGTAAAATAATTGAAAAAGCTCGAAACGAAGAAGATGAATATGATCAGAAAAATAGAAGGCAAATGGAATCTTATTACGCAACAGCTCATAAAATCAAAGAGAAAATTGTAGCACAGCATTCTTCTCTGGGTGGTGGCAATCCGGCTTTGCAGCTCAAACCTTATCAGGTTAGGTCTTGTTTATCGTAATTTTCCTTTACCTCATGTCTTTAACGTATTTTCCGTTATTACTGAAATTAATTCAGTTAAAAGGGTTGGAATGGATGGTTTCTTTATACAATAACAATCTTAATGGTATTCTTGCGGATGAAATGGGTTTGGGGAAAACAATTCAAACGATTGCACTGGTCACATATTTAATGGAAGTCAAAAAGTTAAATGGACCATATTTAATTATCGTCCCTTTGTCGTAAGTTCTTACCTATAATTTTTGATGCAAGCTTCTTTTTATTTTGACTTTTTCAACTTATTATTGTAAGGAAATGAACTAATTCAAGAAATTAGGATACTGTTGAAAATACTGGAAAAATTCGGATTGTAGGACGATTGCGAACTGGAGTTTGGAACTTGAGAAATGGGCTCCACATGTTGTAAGCATTGTTTATAAAGGAAACAAAGAAGCCCGCAAAAAATTGGAAGCTTCCATTCGTCGCAACGCGTTTAATGTGTTATTGACCACTTATGATTATGTGCTGAAGGAAAAAGGTCTTTTAGGAAAGGTATTCTTTTATCATTATTTAGAAAATATAGAATTTTTACACTAGAATAGTAATGATATGATTTACTCAAATTTATTTAAATTTTACTGAAACTGAAATACACTTATATTATAGATACGATGGAAATATATGATCATTGATGAGGGTCATCGAATGAAAAATCACAACTGTAAACTAACTCTAGTTTTGAACGGATATTTCACTGCTCAACATCGTCTCCTTCTCACCGGAACTCCGCTGCAAAACAAATTACCAGAGCTTTGGGCATTATTGAATTTCCTTCTCCCATCTATTTTCAGTTCGTGTGGAACTTTTGAGCAATGGTAAAAATTTAAATTTGTTCGGAGGAATTAAGAACACTGTGATTTCCTTTGATATTATTTGATAATAATTTTCAGGTTTAATGCCCCATTTGCAACAACAGGTGAAAAAGTAGAGTTGAATCAAGAGGAAACAATGTTGATCATTAGACGGTTGCATAAGGTATTCTTTTGTATGGTTTTTGCTAGCATTTAATTGTATAATTTCATAAATTTGTAATTTTCATTCAGTAAATCATCTATGTACATCCTTTGCCTTTTTTCTTTTCGCGATTTTTAATTAGACCGAAGAATTTCGAATTTCCCGGAAACAACTTATACATCATATAACATTTACAAAAATGAAGTAAGAACATAATTTATAGTTGACACATAGTTTTAAGAACGAGACAATTGATTTCAGGTACTGCGTCCATTTTTGTTGCGCCGTTTGAAGAAGGAAGTAGAAAGTCAGTTGCCAGAAAAAACCGAGTATGTTATTAAATGCGATATGAGTGCGCTGCAAAGAATTCTTTATCAACACATGCAGAAGGGCCTGCTTATTGATAGCAAGCATGTTTGTTTTATTATCTTTTATTTTTTAAACATTATATTACTTTGACTGTGTATGAATACAGTTGATTGAGGATTCAGGATATCAAATATATATTTCTAGGCTGGTGGACGAGCGCTGATGAACACAGTTGTTCATCTTCGGAAACTTTGTAACCACCCATTCCTTTTTGAAAATGTTGAAGATGAATGTCGTGAATTTTGGAAAGTATCAGATGTTTCAGGGTTAATTTTTTAATTTAATATTTTCAATAAATGTTGTAGAAAATACATGACTTTGCAAAACCCGACTTAATTTCTGCAAGATTTTATATGAAGTCTGCTGACATTTCAGAAAAGACTTGTATCGTGTAAGCGGTAAATTTGAACTTTTGGATCGTGTCCTACCGAAATTAAAGGCTTCCGGCCATCGTATTCTCATGTTTTGTCAAATGACGTCACTTATGACAATCATGGAAGATTATCTTAATTATAGAGGTAAGAGTTTCTGTTTAAAGTCGCGAATTTCTGATTGGCTTATATATTCTATTAATTTACAGAATTTAAATATCTCCGACTTGATGGTAGCACAAAGCCAGATGAAAGAGGACAATTATTAGAACTATATAATGCACCAAATAGCGAATATTTCATATTTATGTTATCAACACGTGCCGGTGGTCTTGGTCTGAATTTGCAGACCGCAGATACAGTAATTATTTTCGATTCGGACTGGAATCCACATCAAGTAAGAACATCCGTTATTGTGCTAGAAATAAAGGAATGCTGTTATAATAGTTTAACCCTATTATATTATGGCTTCAATAATACATGTGATAAGCTAGCGCTTTTTCTGAGTTATAATATTTATCCAGATCTTAATTTAAATTTATTTCTTGAATCACGAAAATCCTTCACGTAAGTATAGGATATGCAAGCGCAAGACCGAGCCCACCGGATTGGACAATCTCGTGAAGTGCGCGTTTTGCGATTGGTTACGGTGAATAGTATCGAAGAAAAAATCCTAGCTGCAGCTCGATATAAGCTGAATGTAGATGAGAAAGTTATTCAAGCAGGCAAATTTGATCAGCGTTCCACAGGTGCTGAACGCCGACAAATGCTGGAGCAAATTATCAGGTAAAGTTCTAGTTATTAAATTCAGTGTGATTCTCTACTTATTAGATAGTTAAAAATTGTTCCTCACTTCACTTTTTTAGAGCAGAAAGTGAAGATGATGATGAAGATGAAGTGCCAGATGATGAAACAATTAATCAAATGGTTGCACGATCTGAAGATGAATTCGATTTATTCCAGGTAAATTATTTGGACTATTTAACACTCGAATAATTTTTGCTGCTAAAGTAATTTTTTTGCCTGCTATGTAACTTGGATTTATTTTCTCATTAATTTTATTTAAGAGAATGGATATTGAACGTCGTCGTCAAGAAGCCGCGGAATATCGTCGCAAACCTCGACTGATTGAAGATAGTGAGATTCCGGAAGGTATTGTCAAAGCTTCGCAACATTTTATTGACGAAGAAAAGGAACCGCAAAAATCAAAGCTTGCATTCGAACCAGTAGGACGTCGACAGCGGAAAGAAGTTGATTATTCACAGGTTATTTGCAAATTGATTTCGAAAATTCTTGAAGAATTGGTTAATATCTTACAATTTTCTGTTCCAGGATTTGATGTCAGATCGTGATTGGCTAAAAAGTATCGATGAGGATGTTGATGAGGATGATGACGATGATGAAGAAGAGAAGAAAAGAAAAAAAGGAAAGAAAGATAGAGGAAGAAAGAAGCGTCAAATTGGCAAGTTTCCAAGTATTTGATCTTTTTGATTATTTTCAGATTGTTAAATATATATGACTTTTTTTTTCTACAGATGACGATGATGATGAACCGCCGAAGCGCCGAAAGGTTTCACCTGAAATAACTTCATTTCTCAACAAGCTATATGAAGCTTTAATCAAATATAAAACTAGGTATAATTTCCGTTACTTTTCAAATTGTCCATTTTATAATAAGTTTTAGTTCATTCTCGAGTTATTTTTCTTTTTAATGAATTTATTTTCCAGCAGTGGAAAGGAATTAGCGGCGGCATTTGAACAGTTACCGTCGCGAAGAGAGTTGCCAGATTATTATGAAATCATTGAAAAACCAATGGATCTTAACAAAGTGAAGCGGAAAATCAAGGATGGCAAATATCATAGTGTGCAAGATATGGGAATTGATATCAGACTTTTATGTGCTAATGCAAGAGTAAGTTCCTTATATTACATTTTATTTTTGATTTCTTTCTAGATCTATTTTATGGTAAATTTAATTGACAAATCATACAAACTTACCTACTTTTTAGAAATATAACATTGATGGTTCGGAAATCTTCAACGATTCGGTTTTATTGGAAGTTTTGTGGACTAAAATATCCGGTGATGAGCAACAGGCCACTACTTCAAAATCTTTTCTATCGGCAGAACCGAAAACAGAAAAAACTTTTTCAGAACCAAGAGACACAGGCAAAGATTCCAGCAAAGATACTGGAAAAGATTCAAAAGAATCTACTGCAACAAGTTCACGAAGTAGTCCTAATCTTGAAGACGATAAAGTGAGTTTGATCGTGCTGTAAAGATTTTTTTGCAAAGATTTAATACTGTTAAGGGAAGCAATGTTTTTCCCATTAACCTTTTTAATTTGTATGATGTAATTGTGCTGGAGGTTTTTTACTAGAGTTTCAGGAGAGCGGACGTCGGAAGAAATCCCATCCCGTAAAGCGTTCGATTTCACCAGATGATTAAGAACAGATTGAGTTAACTCTATCGCTAGAATAAGCTTTAGCGAACATGTGAACTTGTATAAATATTGTCTGTCATTTTCAATACATCTCCCTCTTCGAAACTTGCACCTCACTATTGCAAAAATATTTTTCGTTTCTACCGGTTAATTATTTGATAGTACTATGTGTTGAACTCTCTTGTTTCTAGGTAAGGAACACTACTGCCCTTTAATATATACTATTCTTTTCTCGTACTTCAATTTGAAATTGTTTTTTTTTTTTTTTCTTATATTACCTTAAAGTTTGTAATCGCATATGATTCATTTCATTTCTCCATGAAAAAAATAGAATTTTTTCACAAATTCGGATCCTTAACCATCTTGTCATTCGTACTGTCATTCAAGATATATTATTTTGAAATACATATTGTTTATATGTCGTGCAAAAAAATTTTAAATAAGACTTCATAAAGCACAGAAAATGAAATGCCTGTAGTTTCCCGAAGAATTTTATCAATGCATTACGAGCTCAATAATTTACCTCCATCCCATAAGCTCTGTTCTATGATTAGTTGAGTGTAAAGATTTGCCTGCACTGCTGGAAAACAAAAATATTAAAAAGCAAAGTCAGCTTGAAATAGAACGTTTAACTTAATTTTTCCTGGTAAACAATTAAATTTTATGAGATGACCGCGAACAACTGCCTTAAAAAGCTTGTATTTGTAAATATACAAAAGCTATGTGCAAGGTAATATTTTATTGATTTGTTGTATAATATATTAAATGAAACACATCAAGAAATGAAACCTAAGGTGATCTGTCGGAGCCATTTCAATAGATCACATTAAGCTCCATCTTTGAAAGTCATTTCATATCCTTTCTGCACTATATATTAGTTTCTTGGAGAAAAATGATAAGCTCTCAACAGGGATTTGAAATTCTTAATGGTCCTTCCGTAAGGCTTTTCTGTT
Source organism: Onchocerca lupi (assembly GCA_028564675.1). Classification (NCBI taxonomy): domain Eukaryota; kingdom Metazoa; phylum Nematoda; class Chromadorea; order Rhabditida; family Onchocercidae; genus Onchocerca; species Onchocerca lupi. The sequence goes on from JAOVVO010000532.1 coordinate 44,921, forward strand.
CATTTATCTTGTTTTATTGGTGAAACAGTACTTTCTTTCAAGAAAATAACTGCCTGCCTCAGCATTATAAACATTTTTAGAAAAAAGAGAAAGTGAGTTATTGTTAGCATGAGAAATCTTATTTATAAAGTATTGTAGCTGTTAGTTAACTATCATATAAGAGCAATGACTAAAGTGCTGATGTGATCTTTATCACTCAGCTAGGAGGTCACTGATGTATTCACCAGCAGTCGGACAAGACAAGTAGAGATCAACTAGCAATGTATATATGACCTGACTACAAATGAAAAAAAAATCTCTGTCAAGCCCTACTATATTACTCTTGTAAGCGAAATTTTTCAGGAAGAATTATTCCGGAAAGGTTACAAGACTATTATTGCAACTAATCATGATAAGTAATCGGAACAACTCATTCCAAACATTTAATAGCTTTCTAAGCTATTGTATCTTACTTCTCATATAATTGCAACTATGAAATGAAATCAATTCATTTGGTATGTGTATCACTCTACTATTTATCAGATAATTCATAGATGAGTTAATTCTATAATGGCTGTAGATTCTGTGAGCGAATCAAGAACTGGAGAAGCGGCTTTTGTCAACATTGTTTGCGATCTCGATTTACTACTGCACTCAATGATGAATGCTAAAAACGCTGCAATCCTAGAAATGATATTATATACATTACAGAAATATGCACAACGCTATGTAGAGCAGTGTTGATGAACATAAAATTACCTCAGAAAATTTTAAGAACATGCACAAAGCAGTTTGGAATTTGCTCTTTCAATTAAATGAAATTTACCAAATAGAGCCTGCATCTCAAGAAAAACAAAATTCAAGAAATAGGCCATCTGACCAAAGAAAACGCTTTGTCTAAAAGACTATTCCATTTCGTATTAAGCCATGAACAATTCTCCAGGTATGGCAGCATCTACAAAGAAAAAAACAATGAGAACTGCACCAAATAAAGTTTTATTAAAAAAGCGAAGCTATCAAAAAATAATATTTCTACAATTATCTTTCTTAAAAGTTACATAGAGACAATGACATAATCAGAAAATGATCCGATGTTAATAAGTACGAACCTCCTTTGGAAAAACAATGGTTCCTGGAACAACGGTTTCTTTTAGGATCATAAATTTCCGTGCTCCTTGATCTGAGTCTAAAGACCAAATATCAAAATGATAAGAAATCTTCAGCACTGCCCCTACTGCACCAATTTTTATCCCAAGCCTGCAAATAATTAAAAATAGCTTTTTGCTTATTAAAATACTTATATATTAATTAACGAATAATAAAATCGAAAGAAGAATCATAAAATGTAATGGAAATGGAAAAAATTATGTGGGTTCTACTTTTTTAATTTCAGAATTCCCATCTATATGAGTTCTACAAATTCACGAAATACAGTACAAAGATTGAACAAAAAATTGTTAACGCTTTTTTAGTATTAAAAGCATTATAAAGGACTGATTTTAAAGAAAAAGAGGAACTCCGGCAACAAGTGCACTTATTTGCAAGTTATTTAACATTTCTGTAAATAAATTCGAAATGTTAGAAATATTATTACTGGATTTTGAAATTTTTGTAGGAGAATAACATGACTATAATCTTCCATTTTCAACTTAGTACAGAAAGGTAAATGCTAATTATGATAGTTTCAATAACAATTTTATTAGATTTCTTTATGTAAACTCAAACAACTCTGGTTTGAGAACTGAAGCATTGTTCATACATTTCATACATTTTTCAAATTAAAGATCACAAAATAATAGGACAACATCTCATTAACTTTATAAGTTGTGATGACCCAATTTTTTCCAGTCAAATAGAATTTCAGCCAAGCATACAGTTAGATAGAGTCTTCAAGTAGAGACTTACTTTAATTTTAGAATTTTTTAAAACATATTTTTAAATCGAAGTGGAGGAAATAGAAGAAAAAAAACTTTAAATATGCAATAGTAGAAATAGAAATACTAAACAGATAAAAGTTTTTATTATATTAATATTTCTATGAATTACATAATTAAAGCATTAACTGAAAAATGGTTAGAATTATATTGAATAAATAATCGGAATTCTCATACAGTAACATTAATTGATTAAATCAGAATTACTATGGTCAAAAGATACCTGCTTATTTAATTATATCAACAAATTATTCCTTGTGAAACATATTTAAGCTCAGAAATTTTATTTCCTGTACGTATGAATTTCTCATATAAATGGTTTATTAAATTATATAAATTAAACTTCAAGTATTCAAATAGATAGATTGTCCAAATGTTCAAAATTTTGTTTCCCTTTCCAATTCCAATTTTAAAAAGAAAATTTTCGTTCCATGGATTTTTTTTAAGTTGAAATGTTATTGCACTAAAGCCTTCAAGTGCTTACTACAAAAGTTCAGAGTCGGGTTTTTACTTCACTTAATTTTCTCACAAATTTTCTCATAATTTTCTCATAAGAAAAAATCCATTAATACAGTTAAGAGCCCGGCCAATATTTTTCAAATCAAAATTATCCTATTCTCAAATAAAATGGATTCGAATTATTCCAGAAGTTTTCTTATCATAAAAAAAGGGAGAAACTCAAATGATGACTGAATCTTCGAGGATTATTGCCTTATTATTTGACATAAATCCACGGAAATTATTGTTTGAGACAAAAGCATGCTGTCTTCTAGATGTTTGAATAAATTGCTTTCAGTGAGTTATATAGAGCACCTGCATTTCATTAACAAGAAAATTACTTAAGCACAAACAATGCAACAGAAAATTCAGACCAAATTCAGTGATGTAGATTACAAGAAATGACCACTTTACTGATTCTTTGAACATCATTTTCTGACATTGGGTTGCTAAATAAAAGAAAACAAACCTTTTCGGAATAAATTATGTAAAATGCAATGAAATGATGTTTTTGGACTAAAAAAATCTGTAAAATAATGCTGCGTAATCATTATTTCAATCGAATCAAACTTTGCTTTCCATCAGGGAATACCCAATGCTCCAGGAGTTTGCATAAATATATTTATTAATAGAAAATAATTTAAATAGTCATAAATAATTCAAATAGTTTTCTTTTCTTCACTACCTATTCATTCATTACCATGAAAAAATTTTCCTTGGCATCATTATGTGAAATATACCAATTTCTCTAGATTTCAAGAATCTTTACAGTCAATCTGACCGTAACTACAGACACCACAATAGAGGAAACTTTATCTTAGATTCGTTGCTACTGAAATCATAAAATTAATGCTGCAATTTAGGGGTTAATTTCTTTCTAGACTCAAACTATTCGTGGTCAAAGTTATTCATATAGGAAAATAGAATGTCTTATCTTCTATCTATCAATTAATGTGAATAGATGAGAAAGAAATAGAAAGGCAACAACTTCTAATTAATTTCACAATTAAAAAGTTAGCCAAAATTTATGTGCAGAATTCTCTTCAAATGTTTAACTTAGAAAATGTAATTCAGATGAATTGAAATCGAGTGATATACTTAAAATTCTAAGAGGTTTTCTCTGTTCTACTCATTAAGAACAACTTATTGAACGAATCTGAAAATTTTTTATGTCAGGACAAGCTTATCGTGGTAATATGTAACAGTTGTCAAATATTAGTGAAGTTAATTCCGGAATTCTCTAACCTAATTTTAATACACAATGATATAGGTAATTATCAATGTCGTTGATGTAGTTGGGTTAGAGTTAAAGTTAATCCATATAGCAATTCTATTTGGCTATTTGAATTACATCTTCCCGTTGCTCACGGAGACGACAAGTTTTTCATGAGTAAGGGTATTTTGAATCAGCTGACTGAAAACAATTCCACTGTACTACATTATGTCGATGAGAATAGTAACTATGCATTAAGTCACATATCTCCAAGGTATTTTCCTGAATAGTGCGACGAATGAGAGCCACTAACGGAGCAGAGATAGAAGCAAAAATCGAACTTCAATATGCAAAAAATCAAATGATGCACATCACTGTCTTGGTTATTGAGCTGTCCTTGCTCCCAAAGTGTTTACTCGTGAAATGGAACAACTAGAAGGAAGCAAAAAAAACATTACATACCGTATCAATCGTGCGAAAATCGCCATTGCTTAAGATAACACGATTCACTGGACAGATAACAACTGGCCTGGAATGAGCACGAAAGGCAGAGTATACAAAGAAAGGAAGGGTTGTTTAAGACATGTTCAAGATGTCATAAAATGTCATGTTTGGTACCATACGACTCATTCATACAAATACCACCAAAATTCTCCACCATCTAAAGTAATAACTTGAAAACTTCCGATCCCTTATGCCACAACATCAAGAAATAATTAGTTGCACAACAAGTAGTAAACACAAAATTCTATGGGAGAAGAACAGCAATGCAATCAGAGTTACTTGAACTTTGGTTTTTCGCAACGCGTCACCGAACCAAAATTTCCCTGCATATCGAAGTTTACTTGAGTTATGGAGGTGGTGGCAGTGTTGTTGGTCATTAGTTTTCTGGGAATTCTCGAGTTTCCGTGGGATTCGGCTCGGTCTTTGCTTTTCTGCTCTGTTTCCATAGGGCTTCCCTTGTACTCTTCTCGAGTTTAAATTTATCTCGTTATACTTTCGAGCATATAATTCAAAAATATTTCAAGACCGTTGAGAACAGAGATGGAAAGGCACTAGGTTGGCAAAGACAAAGCAGTGAATCGATCGGTGAAAAGGACTGACTTTGATCGGAATGTACCATTGATGACAAACGCGAAGCAGCTTTTGCTTTCACTTTTTATTAGTCGTACTAGATACTTGCACACTGAATCCCCCTGAGAATCGATTGCTTTTTATAAAGCTCAAAAGTCGCACATCCTGTTCTACGTCTTCCTCATTACTTACTGGTGGTTGTTTGCGACGATTCAGTATTTTTGAATTAATAAATTGTGGAGTATATATTAAACTAATAATTTCATTAAGGACCTTATATTTATGAAATTGAAGGATTGATCAGTATTACGCAGCAAATCTTTGGCACTCTTCATTCTGCCATTATTGTCATGACTGAAGATATATCTGAAAATGATTTGGTGCAGTGGCAAAATTTACCGGCTGATGATTTCGTCAAAAGTTTGAGACGAATTAATGATAACTTTGAAGAATATCATGTATTTGGCCGTGTTGATGTCGATAGCAGGCGTCGGATACAAATCATTTTTCGTGGACGTTTTCGAGAATCATCAACAATTCGTCGGGAAGTCCTTCGCTTTTTGCGAATTTTAGCACGTGACAGGCAAAATTTGGATCAATTGCTGTCTTCCAGCATGATACAGGATGTACTTAGCGTCGGTCTCTTAGCCGAACAATCGTTCGAATTTGATTGGGAATCATTCATCCAAGCTGAAATGTGTCTCATCAATATACTCTTCAACAGTAGCCTCGCGAGAAATGAATTTAATGAAATTGCTTCAAATCTGCTGCTTAATCGAATTAGACTGTTGTGCGACACTCCAAGAAGTTCCTCTAAACAACGGGATATTGACGATATTCCGGTTATTGTCCAAGATATTGCTTTTCCCGTAAAGTTAAAAATTCCCAAATTTCCAGTAGAAATTCTGAATAATGAACAAATGGATTTGGTTGCTTTTTATGATCTCCGTATTGCATTTGTTGCAAGCGCACAGTCAAAAGATTTACAGCTACAGTGGTTAAAAAATGGGTGTGAAGTTTTTCTGAAAGTATTAGAACAAAGTTTACATTTTCCGGAAAAACTGAAACAAAATTCGCAAGGGAAAAACTTTACAGAATGCACGAATTGGACTTTGAAAATTTTGTTTAACATATTTTGCTATTCATGGGATGATTCTGTGGAATCAAATGCAAAACAGTGCATGTTACTATGTTCAAAAATTGTCACCTTAGAAAACATTGACCCATCTCTTGAACAATCCGCGATAGATGTAATTGCAGTATTGCCGTTATCCTTCGAATGGCTGACACCGAAGTTGCAGTGTGTAGAGAAAAAAGATACAGATCTAATCCATGGCGGACGTGACATGACTTTTGCAAATGCTGTACTTCATGCGCTAAAACGACGACTGGAAGCAGAAAATAATGAAAGAAACGAACTCCTTGGTACTTTTTTAACCGTTTTGATACGTTTAAGTTCTCAAGTGAAAGAGGCACGACGTTATTTACGTTTACTGGTTATTCCACCACTCCATGCTACTGATGTTGAACGACGACCGGATGACGGTGCTGAGTTACGTAATCGCATGGTTCGTTTGATGATGAGCATTTCGAATACTCAGGACTTGGCAGCTGAATTCATTTTCATCTTATGTAAAAAAAGTGTCAATCGTTTCGTCAAGTACTGTGGTTTCGGGCATGCAGCTGGTTTGTTGGCTAATCGCGGCATCCTAAATGCTTTAAATACCCCGAAACATCTGTCAGACAGTGAGGCTTCAGAAACAGAAGATTATAAAGCAGTTGAAACCCAAGTAAATCCAGTAACTGGTTGCATTGAACCTATGAAAGAAAATCCGTTCACTGAGATGACCGAGGAGCAAAAAGAATATGAGGTACATCGACTGATGAATGATCTTAGTAAATTGATGAATCAAGGATTAATAACTCCAGGACAGATCGGAAAAGATGGACAATTAGAGCCTGTTAAACATGTATTGGAACTTATCAAGGATGGGGACGCCGAACCTGATAAAAGTGATAGTGAAGATGGTATTGAATCTTAACTATTACCATTGTCTGAACTGAAATCCATTTCTTATGTACTCATCAGTTACTTATTGTGTGGATTATAAATTTTTAACTTTAATGACTTGCATCAAAAAATCACCGATGAGATCTTAAGTGTGGCAAAATTCTCAGTTTATTATGCCTGGTTGCAGCAGGTTTCATTAATTTTCATCCAGAAAATTCGTTATAATTTCTGTCTTTCTGAACTTTTATTTGGAATATTTTATTTAGCTCAGGTTAAGGTTTCTGTTTCCGAAAGTATGAAGTTATTATTTGGATTAAACTTTATTGGTTAGAAAATTTGATTCGTGAACGTTTGATGAGATTTCGGCTTTTTTTTTTTTTTTTTTTTTTTTTTTTTAAATTTCATATTGTTTTTGTAAACCGTCAAATTTGTACAGCTTCGTTATGTTCGTGTATTTGTTAGATGTTCTTGCGCTGTTAATTTATGTCATAATAAATAGATGTTTCAGTTTGTGGAAAATTTATTTCTAAGGTTGTTGTTGCATGTTCAAAGTGTCAAGTAATAAGGAAAGAAAAAAACTAAAAAAGCTGAAAAAGAATATCAATGAGGTGTTGTTACTTTCTGGCGATGACCCTACAGCAGTGGATTTAACATCAGCGACGTTTCGTGGGCATTCATTTGATGGTCAGTGGTTTTGTCAATTTTTTTTACAAGTTTCTCCTTCATCTCTAGATCAGCTTTCATGTTAAAGGAATATTTCTACCGACTTTTGCAACACTAATCATATAAAATTTTAATTAATTGATGATGCTGTTCAGAATGGGATGTGTTTTTAAAAATTTAATATTGTTTCAGACAAAGGCGTTTCTTTGAAACTATATGAAGAACTGCGGACTATGCGGCAATTGAAAGATCCTCCAAAAATCAACTTTAGTTTAAATAGGCTAAATGGTATGAAACTTGGAAGTCAGAGTAAGTTTTTTTCATCTGTGCATTACTTATATTAGAATGCACTGCCCGAAATTTTGTATGATAATAAACATATTCGTAGATATCGCCGAATTGGTACATTACGTGTCATTTCATAATGTTGAAAAACCTCTTTGGATATCACTAAGACCAAGTCGTGGAATATTACAAGCAGTCATATTTCGAGTCGGATGTGACCTCGAAATGGTAGTAAGTTATTTCCGGTAAATTAAGTATCTTGTCGTTCGCTCAGTTTGCTGGAAACTTATGATTATGATTTCTTATAGCATGTTAAATAGAAAATTACGGTTTCAGTTAAAATATCAAAATGTTTTTTAGGAAAGTAATAAAAAAGAGACATACATCGATCAATTTTTCGGCTCAAAATCTTTCATTAGAATGCAGACGGAAGTTTGGAATAATATGGAGTTTTGGACAAGTATGCTTAATGTCCCGCTTTCAAAGTTTGAACGTTTGAAAAGAATTGTCAATGTAAGTATTGCGAAGTTTATTTAATGCAAGGTTATGTTTATGTTTCTCTTTTTTACGCATCATGTCTCAGAAGCAGAAATAATATTTTTGCTCTGATTTCTGATCTTTTTATATGTTTGGTAAGAATGAAGTGCACAGGATCCGAATTTGAATGATAAAAACTTTTTTTTGTTTCTTTTCAAATATCGATATATTTTAGCCGTTTAATTTTCTTAGGATATTCGCTTTTCAGCACGCTCACATTTTAGAAAAGCATATTAAATCTAATATGAAAGGTGCATTACTAGTTACTATGCGACAGATGGTAGATTTTTGTTATCCTTTTCCAAAAATGAATAATGTATCTGTGGAGATATTGACGCCTATTATACCAACAAAAGTAAGATTTGCATATGTATTTCATATCTTTGTATTTTATAATTTAGTAATAAATTTATAAAGTGTAATCCTTATTGAATTTATCATTTTGCATTTTTATTAACTATTTAATTCCATTTCAGCTCTGCATTATCATTTCAGGAAAAGTATGGTACTATAAAAGTTGATTCACCATTTTTTGCAGTTGATTGTGAAATGTGCACTACAGAAATCGGGGAAAGTGAACTGACAAGGATATCAATTGTATGTTTAAATTGACATAATTTTTTAATGTTTAACAAAGAAAATGATGATTTGTAGTTTTCTTAAACAGGATCTGCCTAACTTTTTTTCCTTCAGGTCAACGAGTATTATGAAGTTTTGTTGGACACTCTCGTGAAACCGAGAAATAGGATAGTCGATTATGTCACAAAGTATAGTGGTATTACTGAGAAGATGCTTGAAAATGTAAATGTGCGGGTTGAGGATGTACAAGTCGGTTTCAAGTCTTTTTTTTTTTTTTTTTCATATTCTTAAAGCAGAGTTTCATAATTATTATTAAAGAAAAAAAAAACAAGCATATATTTCCAAAGAAGCCCTTTTCATGTGGAAAAATTTTATATGCACCCCATTATTCTTATAAATCTGGAATGTACTGTAGTTCCTTAACTCATCCGCAAGTTTTTCGCCCGCGGCATGCATTCGCTGTTCTAGTATAGAATCGCTTTCCTTCAGGATTTTCTTCACCCTACTATTCAGCGAATTAGCAGGTTGCGAGAGCATATCACATAAGTCATGATGATTGGAACCTGTGATTTATGCCTCATATATAGAATTGTAAAAATTTCCTTTTTGCAAGTTAATTAAAAAACATAATGTTCAATAATCAGTCCTATTTTATCTGGTATTGCACGTTTTTTTTTCTTTTTTTTTCTTTTTTTTTTTTTGATCTTTCACTCATTCATTAAGTACTTTAAGAGATAAAAAAATATTAGTAAAATCAATATATCGTATGTCAGTTCTATGTGAGTATACATTTTCAGTTTCAGAGAACTAAAAACAAATTGATGAATAGTGCTTTCATGATAAAAAAAAAAAAAAAAAAAAAAAAAAAAAAAAAAAAAAAAAAAACAGTATATTTTCAGAAAGCTTTATCACACATTTTGCCAAACGATGCAATTTTGGTTGGGCATACTCTTGAATGCGATTTCAAGGCAATGCGTATCACACATCCATATTGTATCGATATATCTCTCTGCCTAAATTTATCTGGTAAAGACAGACAACGATCATCACTAAAAGTAATTTCCTATTTAAACTTTATAAGGATATTTTGTTCATTTTTTAACGTTGCAGTTCCGATGGATTCGATCATTGCATTGATAGTATCTCATGTAAAAATTTTCAAAAACTAAATTTAGGAATATGAAGACTCTTGAAAATTCTGTAGCATAATAGCCCCTTTATTTTCTCGAAATACTTTCATTGCATTTTTTGTAAAATGGACACGGATGATTTATAGACATTGGCGAGAATATTTTTGGATAAAGAAATTCAAGGAGAAAATGGACACTGCTCTGTCGATGATGCAATTATTACTATGCAACTCTTGAAATATAAGCTTTCTCATGGGTAATTATTATACTATGGGTTATATATTGAAGTTCTTGTTGTTATTGTTGAAATCAAATATCAGGTTTGCATTAAATGTTTATTATGCATCATGCAATGGCGAGTATTTAGAGTTCGTTTTGGGAATGTTTCTTTGGGATGGAGTTTTGATGATTGGGCTCGTGAAAATGGCTTAACCACTTCTGGAGCGCGCATCGATAAAAGCAAAAATCTATCTTCAGAAGCTTACATTGCTGAAGGACCACAACGAAAAAGGCGATGCTTGGATGTTGTAATTTTTTTTAAATATATTGTTTTATTTCAGTTATTTCCTAGAAATCAATTTGGAAGCCATTTTGAAAAGGCAGCTATGCTTTTTTCAGTATTCTTGAAACTCACGTACATTGTCAGAACTATCAGTTTTAAAAGGTTCAACATTTTTTGTATTTTAATAAATCACTTACTATTAGAGATTTTTTGGCTTTATCAGTAAGGAATTAGTCTAGGATTCATTCATATTTCTTGATTAGAATGAAAATAAAAATTGGTGCTTACAGAAAAGTGTAATACGGACTTGTGATAAATGTGGTAGGCCATTATCTGTTGCTTGTATTGTTCCTTATTGCGCATGCAAGAAAAATGTCGTAAAATATTGTGTGATATGCTGTTTGAATTCTCTACCGCCTCAAACATCGAGCGAAGAACCAACCTTGATTTGGAGGTAAGTCCTCCTAATTTTATTACTTTAAAATCCCTGGTTCCCAGGACAATAATTCCACAATAGAATGTTTCATTTTTTTTTTTTTCAAAACTGGTTTGGGATGCAGTTATGTATTTATTGACTGAGTTTTTCTATTTGAGGAATTTCCTATTTAATGATTATTTCAGTGATGCTTTCCAAGCTTGTGCTGGTGGATCTGAACCTATTTCGCAATTCTTACGACTTAACAAAAGCAAAAGTGCTTTTTATGCTATTCCTGATGGCATCAAAGACAATGCAAACAATGAGCAGTTTGTTTTATATTTTAATGACTGATATTTCACGTAAAACTTCCCAATGCTAAGAAACAGAGCTTTGGTTGAGAAATGACGAAAAAATTCTTCGATTAGAATTTGTTTAGTACAAAGATCGAAATTTTATAAGAAGTCGTTTATTTTCAGGGAAATGTACGTGAACACCAATGCTTACAATTCGCTGGACGAGTTGGTGAATCGTGTCAGTGAAGAAATAATTTCACATAATGTTGTTATGGTGGATATTGATGCAAAAAGGTTGAAAATGAAAATAAATGGGAAATCTATCGTAGCTGTTGATAATGCTCTTCGAAAAATGATTTCTTACGCTTCTTGGAATTCTTTAATTATCGTTGTCTTTTCGTCTCCACAAGAGTCATTGTGTTACATAAATGTGAAAACTCAAAATCATAGAACTGTTTTAACAGATGCTGGATGATTGCTTGTTTTGCTGTTGTTTATTAGTTACAGTTTTGTTATCTGTTAACAATTAGAAATTTTTCGTTTGTCTTTTATTTTGCTTCTTTTGGATATAAGTACCTAATTTAGATATGTCATTTCCCTTTAGATTTAGGTAATTCTTATTTTCATTATCATCAAATCTTGAACTTTTTAAGATCATGTTTTTCGAGGGAAAAATAATAGACGCAATAGTAGTAACAGTCCTTTTCAAATCTGTCCTTTATTTAGTTTTGGATAATGTGATTACAATACAAGGAACTGCTAACGGCCGTCTTTTGAAGAAGATTGCCGATATCAAGGCTTAATATGTAAATATAGAGCTAATCTTTATAAGAAAAATTTAAATGTTCATTGTGGTTCTTGACACAACGTTGCAAGTCCTTCATCGATTTTTTTGAAATTTTGGCACAGCTTTGCATTTGAATAAGCGCATGTTTAAGAATTTTCGGACAAGGTTTTGAACAAACGAACATTTGCATTTTTATTTGTATAGACAGGAGCTGGACCCGGCCCAATCGTTGCCACTACTAAACTGCGTCACAGACATCCAAATGGCTTACCGATGGATATCATCATCATTATCCGAATGATGTTTGATGGGCTTCCGAATTTGCTTATCAAATATCTGGAATTCATCCCAGCTGCAGCAGAAGCATATCTTACAGATCCATTTCCATCGGCTTCGATGCCATAATTATTCGGCAACTTCTGCTTGTATCGTTTTGGAAATTGTTACTATCCAAATCCTATCCTAACATTACTATATATCGCTTTAACAGCCCGTGAACATTTTGTTGACACGGGACATATCGTTCATTGGAAGACGACTTTGAAGTAACTGGCAAAATATTTGAAGTTTAAATCTCTGAAAAGCAATTTATTCATATGGTGCACACTTACAAATGAATAAACAAATGATACATAAATGACTGCATATAAATTCATTTTATTTATTTGAATTTTTGTCAACTTTGCATTTTATATATAAAATCTTAATACGATTGTGTGTGTTCAAAATTTCAAATCCACTTTTGTCTCAAAATTAAAATTTAAATCACAGATTAAGCTAAAATCCTCTAGTTTCATCGTTTTAGATTCCAATCTTCGCTTATACATCGTTGAATGGCAAACGATCAGCAACAATTCGTCCTCAACAACAACAATCTACTTCACCACTGTACAGGTCCTGGTAGTAATAATGAGCATTGTTCAATCTTTATATCATTTTATCAGCCTATTTTTAAGCTTTCTTTC
>JAOVVO010000533.1:0-57749 GCA_028564675.1 Onchocerca lupi
AAAATGATAAGGAAATAGTTATGGAACGAATTAATAGCTTTAATCATTTTAATGATTTGAAGAACTGATGACGTACGCCTTTGATGGTCACATTAGTATTTATAGATGATAATGGAAAAGAATTGTTTGGCATAACATTTCCCACGTACTCAACAACGTTAGGTCAAACGTTGCAAAAAGGAAGAAACATTAACGTAATCACGAGAAATACAGCAAGAATCATTTGGAAAAAAAAAAATCAAATACCTAACAAAAACTTGTGAATCTATTCGACCCGACTACTTAGCTGCTGCCTTCTTCGCTTTCTTCCGTAATGCAGCACAATCAAGCTTACCACGTATTACTTCTGCTCGTACACCTTGAAGATCACGCCGACGTCCACCACGTACCATTACCTGTAACGTTTTCTTAGCTACCAATATGTATGTATATATATGAAGATTAGAAGGCAAGCTAAGGCTACGAATATGTATTAGAAATAGGAGAGGGTAACAAGTAACAAGTCAAAATTTTATACGTTTTTTTGGGACTTCACATATTCTTATTTGAGTTGGAAGGAAATATTAAAATCTTAGAATGAATCTGCCCGAACACGTATGTCTCAAAAATTGAAACGAATTATGAAACAAAGCAGAAAGTACTTTACTATTAAAACTTCAATTTGAATAAAAAAGTTTCAGTGTCAGCAAAAAAGATGTTTTTTGCAACCTATTCTGTCATTTCATCGAATATCTTTCACACAAATCATACTTATTTTACTGTATGAAATAGCAAATCTGTCAGTTTCGGCATTTTTTTTTTTCGAAATATACCAATGAATTTTAGCAATAAAATATTTCAAGAAAAGATTTGGAAAACCATGAAAAAATCTTCTTGAATAAAAATGATGCCATCTCCATCATTTTCCCTCTTGAAATTTTAAGTTACATTTCATAACCTCTCATTTTCTTCTTGAAACTTAATGAAGCAAAATTTCATTGAAGCAAGATATGCTTATGATTATATTATTTTGTCATATCAAGTTGTTAAGAGCTGAAGCAACTTCAAAATGGAATACTATAATGACAATATTTGCTAATTGCAAAATTAACTTTCTAAAAGTAAGATGTATGTAAACCAAAAATAAACCTGTGAATGCTCCTGCAAATTATGGCCAACACCAGGGATATAAGCGCATACTTCTTTACCATTACTTAAACGTACCAATGCACATTTACGATTTCCCGAATTTGGTTTTTTCGGATGCCTTATCAAAGCTATAAAAATCACATAAATAACATAAAAAACAAAAAACAAATAAATATATATGAACATAAACGTTAATTACAATATGTTAATTACAAACATAATATAGATGTAAATAAACATGTAAAGCACGAATTATTATAGATTTTGAATTTGAAATTATTTATTACGTGACTACTGGAAAATGCACTTTTCAAAACAATCCCTTTGAAATGATTGAAACCGCGAATCGCCGTATGATCTCTGCTACGACTGCGACGTTCAGGTGGTCCATCCATTATGTGCATACGCTGCAAGGAAAAGACACACATTTTTTCATTAATCTATCTATTAGTATAAATACGTAAGGATAAAAAAAAAAATATATCTAAAAAAATACTCACTGTTTAGTTAATCTATTTTCTGATTTAATATTTAATATTTTCAAGGATTCTCTACTCATATAAATGATCTAAAAATTATTTGATTACTACTTGACATGCAAAAGAAGTATAAATCCTTCGAAAATCAATCGATAATCATAATTACGAGTCATGAATCTTTCAAAACTAACTGAACATTAGATTTTATATTAAATAGAAAAAAAAATAATCTAAAGAATATGAAATAATTTGCATATTTACAATATTAACATATTACCTGCAAAATTTCTTCACGACCATAATATTGTGTCGTATGGATATTTAATTTATGCATAGTATTGGTATTAATAGCCAAGTGGCTAATGGTAGGCAAAAATTGATAGGTAGTGAAACTTCTTTGTGGCCAAATTAACAATTTATTTAACCACATGATGAAGAATCAGGACAAGAATAACTTGCGACTACGTGTATTCAAATTATACTGGTCTAATAATTAGGAATTTCATCCCTGAAATAAACAAATGAATCATCGGAAATTTCAGTTTATTATAATATATTCCCAACTGGATATCACTTATTACAACCAAATGTTAATAATGCTTCGGATAGTTGAAATTCAAAACTCGACTCCATATAAAATTCCCAAAAATTTTAAATTGTTTCAGTATCTCGGGAAAATGAATGAATGTTTGGGATATTTTGATAAATAAGATATACCAAAGAAGAATGGAAAATGACTGCATCAAAACCAGAAATATCAATCTATAATTTAATTACTTTTATCAATCAAATTATGATTTACTTCAGTACTTATTAATTAGTTAAAAGAAAAATATTTCCAACAATGCAAATATCTGCCTTTAAAATAAAAAGGCAAAGGTATATACAAATATGAAATTGTACAAGTTACTATAATATAAAAAAAGAATCTGAAATGATATTAATATTTTTCAAGCAGCGGAAAATCATTTTTTAAGGTATACGAAGAAAAGAGGTAGTATGAATATCTACAGATGCTATAATAAACATGAGTATTTATAAGACATTAACGAATCCCTCATGAATTCATTTTTGTCATATTTAATTTAATTCAAAACATCTCATTTAATAAGATTTCACTGATCAAAGCACTAACTCATTTGCTGACAATTTTTATAGGAGATATTATGCTATTCCTTTTTGTAAAAGTGATTTTTTTTTACCTTAAAAGATAAAAAAAAAAAGATCAATTACCAAAAATATAATAGGCAACTAAAAAACAATGATTAAACCCTACAAAACTAAGAAAACGAGATGATAATTATATAAGCTGCTATAAAACACGGGTTTTTTTTCCTAAAGCAAATAAGAATATATCAAATTATTATACTAAAAGCTTCACAACAATCAAATATCTACAAATTAAGTTAAAATACAACGGAAAAGCTAAGATAATTGGACTAGCATACTATTTCACCTAAACTTTTCTTGTAACAAAAATAATTTTAAGGAATTAAGAGTCGAATTCGTTTACAATCCAAATTAGTGTGAAAGTGGAATGAGCATTAAAGGAGGGGGAAAAGATACAGAAATAAGTCAAAAGTAACGATTAATTGTTAATCTAACATTTCATTGAGATCTCCTAGCTAATAAAATATTGGACATAAAAGAAAATATCAAGCAATAAACGCAAACATAAGGCTACAAAATATTTTACTAAAATATATTCAAAAAATTAACAAACATTTCATGCCTTAAATATGTCAATAAAAATTGATCGGAGCTTAAAAACTTACAGCATCAGTAAAATATGACTGTATGATAAACGTGAGGGTAGAACAAAAATAATTTACAAAATTTATTATTAAATTCAAAAAGAAAAAGTACGCCGACTTATCTCTTATTTCATATGCTACAATCAAAATCTAGTTTCCAAATCTTATCAATACTTTAGTTACAAAATTGCTCTAATAATATCGCCAAACCTTTCCTGACAATCAAAATTGACGGTAGAAATTCGATTTATCAATAATCAAATGAAGGATTATATTATATATACAAGTTATTTCTATCGAAAGTATTTGTTTTAAGTATGTTCTTGTAATTGAGCTATCAATGTTGTCAAAACTTTTTCCGACAATAGAGAATCGATGAAATGTTTTTGAAATGAAGTTATGCTTGATGATGAGGAGGTAAAATTGGCACGATACATCGGATCACCTGATGAATCTATGATTTTCAATGGTCCTTTTTCCTGCTCAGCGCGGAAATCGGCAAACAAAACAACAGGTAAAATTTTCATCTTTTTTTTCTGTTTCTCTATAAAAACCATCAAACGATGTAAGCTTTCATCATTTACCCCCTGAAATAGTCAAACTTGAATTAAAAAGTTCTTAAATTATAACATGCCAGTTGACAGCACTAATATGTGGTACTATCAACTACAGTTAAGATTTGAATTTAGAACTAATTCGATTGCATTATTTTTTCTCAATGGTCAACATTTTCGATTCTAACTATGTTATATTGTTAAGTCAAATATGATTGTTTGGAGGAGCGCTATTCCAGAGGAAAAAAATATTTACTATCTCAAGTTACTGATATTTTATTTATTAAAAGAAAAGATATATTAACCTTATTTTTTGTTCCCTTCAGTAATTTTTCAAAATCACACAATGAATCATTATAGCATATCATTGATTCTGATGGACAAATTTGTTCCGAAGTTATTAAACCTGCCCGAATAAGAATGGCCACCTAAACAATCAATATAAAAAAATATATAATTGAAACAAAAAATCCATGACAAAACCAACAATTTAGGATTCAAAGGTTTAAATTCTACAAATTTTAATTAAGCATTAAAGAAAGGAAATGAAGTTACTATGGTAGATGCAGCGGCTTCCTGTAAACGAGGAATACGATCATATTCGACGAGCGGTATCCACGTATTAACCGATACACTGATATTATTCAAATCATTTTCATTATCATTAACACTGACACACTGCACGCAATGCCACCATCCAGGAGGTATAAATATCACATCACCCTTTCTCAGAGTAACCATTCTTATCTTCTTTCCTTGCAATGAACTATCAGCACCAATCACATCCAAATTACTGAAGTGATACCGTCATTATAGCTCATGAACATACCAAAATTGTTATAGATTTAGACTTTAGTTTTAGGCTAAAATAAGAAAAATTTTTTTTCAAAACTTTTTTTAAGAAGAAAATAAGAAAGAAACTGGAAAGAAAGAATCCTAAACCTGAAAACAGAAGATTCTTCATACGGGATTCGAATCGGCTCCATGTTTTCGCTTGGCTCAAACAGAATCCATCGTTTTGATCCAGAAAGTTGGGCATGCACATTATAACCATATGAATCGTAATGACAGGGAGTATGAGCTCCTGGTGTTCCTAAAATACAGATTTTCCCTAGTATCTTTCTCTGATCCATATTCAAGACCATTCTTGCTGTTAATTAATGTATTTTGGAGGTCAAGCTTAGTGGTTGCCGATGAGCATGAAGTTCGTGATTTCTTTACAAAACTGCTATCAACTTTAATAAGCTTGAGTGGGATAGCATTTGCGTACTTGATTTATTATTATCAAAGGATTAAACAAATTAAAAGTGAATCTGTACTTAAATTTCTGCAGAATATTTATTGAAGTTCTTTGAATGTTTCATCCGAAAACAGCAAAATGAACTTATAATCTATGAAATTAATCCAAATCAACTAAATAAAAAATGAAATACCAATCCAAATGGTCGAGTCAATAGGATCGACATCTAATCCAAGGTGTCGCCAATTGATATCGTCGATACTTTCAGGATCCATAATATCGAAAACATAATTATAATCAAAATATCCCCAATGATTTGCTCTATCTATTATCATCTGATCACCTGTCATCATTGTTGCTTTACCACTGAACCATTGAAAGAATTGTTCGAGACTGGAGACGTATGCCATTTTTGATTCATTTTCGAATATAATCTACATTAATACGATTACCTACTTATCGCTCCTTTAATATATTCTATTTTTCTTCTAAATTCAACTTCGTATTAGATCAAAATGATGTTTTAGCACCAATTTTCATCATGTTGTTTTATTCTAGCTATCATTTTAATTTCAAAAACACATTTAATCAATGAATCTTACTTCATATAGATTTCAAAAACAAGCTTCCATTCCTAGTATTAAGCATAATTCCCAAATTTGTTATTACTAAAATCATCAAATATGTTCTGAATAAATATTAATCACTACTAATTATGCAGAAATAAAAGAGACTAAAACTAACTTTCCCTCTTAAATGTTCCTTCGAACCTAATCGTATCCTTAGAAATTTATTACTTTCCGTAGGTTTTATAATTTCTGCCAATTGTTGATGGGTCCATTTAATAGCTTTCCAATCACTAATACATCCGGATATTACAAATGGTTCTAAATACTCAATCTTTGAACGTATAGCAGCATATGATTCCATCAGTAATCTAAAATTTACATTGATGAATTTCCTTCTTGAATAAAAAAGGGAATGAATTTTATGATACGAAAGTATTGATATCACACGATCAATTTCTTAGTAAATTAATAGCGATTATAAATAGCATCACGACAAACAATTTTTGAAATAGATCCAAGAACATTGGACATAGTTACAGATAAAAATAAGAGAAAAAATGTAATTAATAGGAAACAGTGATAACGACTGACCATTACATCATATGCCTTATCAACCAAGAAAATTTTTATCTGCGAAAGAATCTCTTTTTTTTTTTTTCTATATATCAAAAAATATGAAAGGACCAATTTCCTTTAGAAATTCAAGTCAACAAATGACCTGGGATTCACATGAAATACTCCAGGCTTTCTCGAAAATATATAATTATTTTGATGACTATTTCCTGTTTGGTTCTTTGTCTGCCAATCAACGATAATACATTTGTACACAAAAATCGTTTCCCTTTAATTTCCACATTTTATCTGACGAATTTGCATAAAAATTGTATTATCGTTGATTCAATCTAAATTTTCATACTAGTAAATCGACATATTTATAAATTTTCCCGCTAACTTTCGGATCGAATAATAGAGTGTATCATAATATCAAATAAAATAAAGTAATATTTCATAACCCAACACCAAGTAACTAGTTCTATTTTTATCTTCAAATTATTAATATCATATATATTGCAAAGAAATAACTCACAAGTAGATTGCTAACAAAAGTAATATCTTCACCCTAAGTGCAAGTTGAAACAATACTTCTATTATCCGGTAATTTATATGGGTAATTCATTATCCTTAATTCAAGATAATTCAAGAGCAAAACTTCCTCTCTAATATATGTGATCAAGAAAAACAATGTGTTTCACAAAAGTAATACTAATATAACTTTATTACATTTCTACATCAGAAAAATTATACTACAATATGGATTATTGAATCATACATAGTCCATAATTTAAAGACGCATGCTAAAAGCATATAAAAATGATCAAAAAGAATTTATTGAGACGAAGAAGATTCATTCGGATGGGATCGATTCAAGTCCTTGAACTTTATACATATTGCCTGTCAAGTTCCAATCTCGTTTGTTCTGGAAAATCCTTAAAAAAAAAAAAAGAAGCAGAAGTTTAACAGCCTTTTGACTTATAATTTATTTGCTAATTACTAATCGCTATTCTGACAACTCATTTTCCTAATTATTAATAGCAAAATGAAATCAACCACCTCACATAAGATCGTTAAATTTCAAAATGTGCCGCATCAACATAAAAGTAAGAAGCTCGTACTATTATTCTTAATTCCTCCACATTTTATGCCAGTAAATTATTGCGAATAAATGTACATCATTAAAGAAACCGATAAAAATGATTTGCCTTACTCTCACATGTGCTACGGCTACAAAGATATCAGTACGAAGAAAAATATGTAATCTTAATTTAAGAGAGACTGAATATATAAATAAAATTATACTATACGAAATATTTCTCGAAAAAAGAGAAGGATGGAAGTGCATACATGTAGCTATGCATATATCGACGATGTTTGTGACCTGTTTCGATCAAATTAACCGGCAGCATAGTAAACATTGTTACTGCTACACAGGCAACTGTTATCACACTCGAATAAATCTGCTCATACCACATTAGTTTTATACTAAAATATTCATAATTATTAAAAACTGCAGGATTTTTGGAATATTTTCAAAGCTAATTCATGACTTCTCATTTTATTCGCATGAAATGACTCTACAGATCTTTAAAATCAATTCTTTGATATTTATAACAATAGTATTAGTGAAAATAAGTAATAAACACTTTATTTATTACTTATTTAAGACAAGTGCCACAAAGTTTGTCGTCTTTAATATTGTCCTAAATTTATTTAGGACAATCTGGTTGGATTTGCAAGATCCTGACCTGAAAAATTCAAATAGGTTAAGGTATGGGAAGATAAGATCTTGATTTAAATATAATCCGACGATTCATAATATGGGAGAGTAAGATCTTGATTTGAATGTATTCAAATAAATTTCTGATATGGGAAGATAAAATTCGGATCTAAATGTTATTTAAAGAGATTACGACATGGGAAGATAATATCCTAATTATACCTATATTCAGATGAATTATATAACTATCCTAAATGTACTATCGACCCAACACCATTAATTCGAGAACGGGAACTATCAGCAAAGTATATGAACCAGGAATCATTGTAATACAAACCTCAAGTTATTATTGTGACACTACTTCTAGGACCCCCACAATGCAAATCCGTTGTACCACTGGTTTTATAGGCAACGGATCAGATGGTATTAATCCAAAAATTTTCAAAAATATAGTCATTAGTAATAGTGTATTATAATTTAAGGATGTTATTTTTTTAGTCATGGCTGTTCTTTTTCAAAACTCGACTCAGCTAGGAAAATTTTAAAACTTAATTCAGTTTCATTTAAATATTATTCTGAATGCAATGTATCAAATATTATCGTTAACAGTGAATGACCGAAAAATAAAGAAGTTATCTTGCTTTAATAGAAAATCAAGTGTACCAAAAAACAATAGATTCCAATGTATTTTCTAAAAGAATGGAAACTCATTTATTAAATGATTCAGTCCAGCACTGCATATCTAATTTTAAATTAGGGGAAAGCCTAAGCCGTTAGGCTCTTAATTTGTCTCATTTTAATTTATTGCTATGCTGACATAAAAATAGAAATCATTGAGCAGTTTTCAGCTTTTTTTTTCTTTTTTCTTTCTCTCTTCCTTTCTTCATCTTTATAGTCGAAGAATAATATTCACTGAGGAATTCAGTCTTTCATTATATTAAGCTCCATGATGGACTTAAAATTGCATCACTCACTTTTTTTATTATTCCTAAATTCATTCATCTTATACTTGAGACTCTTCGAATCTTGCGAAAAAATTCAGGAAGAATTTCTCAAGAAAATTGAATCTTTCCAAATATTAATTGAAACATTCATTTTGATACAGAATGTGATGAAGGGATTTCAAAAGTTTGGGAAATTTTTTAAATATCATTTTTTGATCACTTTTTTGTTTTTCCGGAATTCAGTTGCGAATTCATCAATTTTAAGCGAAATTTTATATTTTTATTTAAGCAAATTAATTGCAGCTTTTGATTGGCAAAACATTTGTTTGTACAGAAATCCAAATCTTCAAATTTGTTTGCAACTAATGTTTGGGATTTTCCACAACAAAAAAAAAAACTTTTTTTTGAATTTATGATCTTGCCTTTTACTAAGCTAATATTACCAAAAATAAAGTTTACACTAATGATGAAGTAAGAAGAATAAATGTTTCAATAAATTTCAAGTAACAACTTTATACATTTTATGTCAATATCATTCCTTTACTGTCGTTTCCACGTTTTTTTCTTCGCCAAAATATTTTTATATTTCATTGGAAACTTTTTTTTGCACTTGAATACTTGACATGATAGTTTTTTGAAAATTTCAGTCCCTTTTTTTATTTTTTGTTGTCTTCTAGACTAATGTTTAGAACGGGGAAAAATGGCAATTTAGCGTTTTCGCTCTTTCAATTCTTTTTTTTTTTTTTTTCGCGTTTCCTTGATTTACCCTTTTTTTAAAAACTATTTTTCAAATTCATCTCTGAAATCCGCTTAAGTCTGAATTTAAATTCTAATTTCTAGTTTGGAATGAATTAAATTTTTTTTTCATTTCAATTCTTTTTCTTTATATATTTTTCATTCTCTTATTATTCATTAATTTGCAATATTCTGTACTACCTAATCAACAAATATTATAGACTAATTTAACAAATTCATTGTTTAATAAAAATCAGCAATTAAAGCTTTATGCTATGGAATGTAACAGAACAGTATGCAATTTAAATGGGGGAAATATCTCAAAGTATGCTTAATGAAAATTACATAACCAATGCGAAATCTTAGCCATTAAAAATCAAATAAATTCGAAAAACGAATTTGTTTTGACAAGAATATGCAAATACTTATATACATATACATATTCACACAGCTGATAGTTATATTATCTGCTTCCAATCGACTTCCTGACGTCATCAGTTGAGTCTTACTGACTATTAAAAATATGTCTTAGGATGCTTATTTGAAAATTTGCCCTTATTCCTAATCCAATAATCTATGTATTTTTTATTTGATTCTTATAATTTTCATATTACCGTAATATTTGCTTACTACAGCATTGCTTCACATATTACAGTAATATTTACGTGCCACAAGAATACATTTTGCATCTTAACATTTGCAAACTGCAATAATATCATTTATTTCATTATCATATATATTATGAATTATTTGCCTAATGCGGTGATGTTTTATATACCACAGTAATATTTACCTGTTATAATAACTTTTTGTGTTTTACTGTAGCATCTGCTTATTATGGTGATATTTTATATGATGTGCAATATTTGCTTATTACAGAAACATTTTTGTAATAAAATTTCATATATTATCAAAACATCTCCTTATAGCAATATTTTTTATATTATTTTAATTATAACATTTACTTACTGATATTGCAATTCAATTATTGTCATAAAAGATGTTTTTATGGAACGCAAAAAGATTATATTTGAAAAATAGTTGTGCTTTATAATTATATTATTTATTACAACTATATTTAGACTATTTTAGTGTTTACTTATTGTTTGTATTTTTGACCATAAACACATATATACTTGTTTATTGACAATTTGTTCTGTTTGTAATTATACATGCATACGTTTTTACAGGACTTAGCTGTATTCTTTACACATATATTTATGCATGTATCCCTTTATTATCTTCATTAGCAATGAAAGAAAAGAAAATCCACAATTAAGTTAAATTTCAGCTGAAATAAATATTTACAGTGTCATCATTATGATAGAATAAACTTCGAGCTTTTTTTCAAATATTCAACAAAACAATCAGAAGAAGGATATTATTCATATTTCAAAAGTTTGAACTGATTTTAAACAATTTCAAACGGATATTTATTCGCATTATTAGCATGTTCACTTCTCAGAGAAGTAAAATTCATAAATACTGTAACGATAGTTGCTATATTAAAAGCTTATAAGTTTTTATGCTGAAATAATTCATCTCTAGCAAAGAATGCAGCTTACTTTTTGTTTTATAAAAACATTTATTTTCTCAAAAATTAATCAAATTATCGTATCCTTTTGTTTGAATACTGTTTGAACTATATATGCATTGTCAAAGAAACAAAAATTCATCGATTTATTGTGATTTTGATCAGCATTTAAAGATTTACACAGAGCTTTTTTTCGACAATTATTTATAAAAATATCAAAACTAAAACATAACACCAAAGCTTGTTCAATGCGTTAGAAATTCGATCCGCTAAATTATTAACATTTGAGACCAATATAATAAAATTTGCGTATTCTACGAACAACTTCATATTTTCATCAGTTATTCTTTAAAATCAAAATGACAAAAATTAAGTGGAAGCCAAATTGATAAACTGCACAGTAATTTTTTTTATCATCGAGAAAATTATTATAATTAGAGAAGATAAAAGAAATAAAATTTATTTGCATAAAATTAGACAAAAATTTAATCACACATTTATTTCCATTATTCCTTAATTTAAAATAATTTATTCATAAAATCGTTTATATATGCCGTATATATCTCCAATTTCTTTTTAAAAATTTTGTCACTTTGTTTTCAAATCTACTCCGTTATTTTCATTTCCAATCGTTGGATAGATATAAACAAATTCATAAAGAGTGGCAAAAATATGCACGAGAAAATCGAAAATTTTCAAAATATTTACCAAGCACTGAATTAAAATATAAGTCTGTCTCATAAGAAAGTCGAAGTTTATCGGATTATTTCCAGAAAAATGGAAATATTTTAATGTATTCTAAAGTTGCATCTCATATGAAAATTTCCTTCCAAGTTCTTTCTTTTCCCCTTCTAATTAAATAGTTTTTTACTATAACATAAGCATTAATAGATATATGTATGAAATAAGTTTATTCAATTGATGCATTGCCTGAAAGCTATACATTTCAATAATGCCTAGATATGTTGTTGTACGTGTGAGATTATTGGGCCTAGCTCTCTTCTTGGCCCAAAGACCTTACGCATGGGAATGAATCGATAACTGTGCGGTGTGCATATGTCAGTTAAATGATAAATGGTACATAAAATGCCTAACTCTCTAAACACAGGCCTTTCCTATTTCAAGCACAAATACTTGGTCGTTATTTTCATTGCATTTTCTTATCATAAGCTATTCATGAATACCTATATTATTATATACTTCAATTCTACTACAATTTTTATTTCAAATTTTTTCTTACTGAACTCTATCTTTTCTATACGATTGAAAACAAAGATGTTATTTATAAAGTTGAATGGAAACAAAAACTTAGAGAAACAGATATTTGAAACGAAATTAAAAAAAGATATAGTAAAATGTTATATCAATACATTAATTCATTCATCACTCATAAGGCTTCGATTTTTTTACTGTGACTATCTTGATTTTTGCTTGCTAATCTTCGAATGTATTTTTTTCAGCTTCTGAAACTCTCCAAAAAATAAAATAATTTGTCACTGCTATTTCACACTATCTGTTGCAGTTATCTCATTGTTCTGATAGCATAAATCAGATTTCATATCAGATTTGTTACGCTTGACTTTTTGAAGTAAAATTTAGACCAAATGTAGGCAAATTAAAATTCATTTTATGTTAATAAATTTAATCAGAAAACTCACCGTAATCTTGATTATAATTTACGTATATTTGTAGCTGAATTGTTGTAATTTTACGTAAAAATGCTTCCATCGTTTTCTGTTTAATTTCTTGTGTTTTTTTTTTTATTATTTTACTTTTTTTTTTTGATTTTTTACATAATTGTTCACACATATGCAATCCTTTCCTCTTTGTATAATTCCGAATTTTATATTTTATTATTCTTAAATTTTGCACACTTAGTGTTCTATTCTTTATTTAGTTGCTGGATATCTTTCATTTCAATTTCAGTTTTCAAAACTAATGTAGTTATATGTTAACATTTCATATAAAAAATAACGGAATTTCTCATGGATGTCAATTTTCACTTTTTTTTTTTTTTTTTTTTTTGTATTTTATCAGCATAGCAAATAGTTACTTAATCGTTATCCGATTTATAGGTCTATAATAAGTGTTAGCTGAAATAATAAAGGTAACCTATAATGACCATATTTGGTCGTGGGTCGTCCCCCAGAAAAGAAGAAACAACTGATAATGGTAACTTCATAAGTTAATAACTGTTCAAATTGCTCATTTTTCTTCTTCAAAAAAAGCAAAAACAAGAAAAAAAATAATCAGTCATAGAAATTGTAAAATAATATCGTGAAAATAACAATAAATTATCATAAAATGTTTTAAAAAATTTCCTTTTAAAAGCTATAATAATTTAAAATAAATAAAATTGTTTCAGTCAAAATAAAGTATATTTGAATTGTAGGCACTTCAAAACCAACAGCATTACTTGATGGCGTAACAACACCAGCGACAGGTTTTGGAATACGCTCATATCTTCATCAGTTTTATCAATCACCAGCAGTTGAAGATATCGAATCTGCTGGAGCCTGGTAAATACATTCAATTATTGCTATAGTATTAGCTTGAACATTAAAAAAGTTTCAATAGTGATAAATTAAAAGATATAGAAAACACATTTTTATAGAAAAAGAAAATTAGCATTTCAGGGAAATGCAATATATTACATTGAGTTATTGATTAGATTTTCAAAATTTCTAACCAAAGTATTCGCAACAAAAAATGTTTTACAAAAGTTTACCGAGATTATATAAAACTAATTGTAAAACTTGAGCAGTATTTTTAGATATTGATTCATACTTCTCAATATGGGATTCTTGAAAATGGCATGTTAGAAGTTTTCACAAAGGAAAAGTTAAATGTAAACATTTTTGAAAAAATTTCGAATTTTTATGCAGGTATCTCTTGCCACCACCACCAGCACAACGAACAGGACTTTGGCTTTGCCGTGTACTAACCGTTTTTGGCTTAATCCTCTTAATTGGCGGAGCAGTTGCCATTGTTATCGGATATACATGGCCTCATGAAGGAGTTGAAGAATCGATTGCTCGAATTGCTATATATCAAGTAATAAATTCTTTTTTTCTTTCCAAAAAAAATTATATCAAAAAAATTTATTTAGAAAGAAATTTAGATGTATTTCAAATTGTAAGTAGCAGAAAAAATTTTAAATTATAGAAAGTTTTGTCGCCATAATAAGAAAATTAAAGCAATCAACAGTTGAAAAAGAAGTTTACAAATGGATTTAGAATTCCTGGATTTAGAATTCCTTCATCTATTCTTACTATTTAGTCAATAAAAGAATATCACCCAATAATGACAATATCATTCCATAATGATTATGTAATTGATAATCATAACATTATCTGACAATGTTAGTATAATCTTACAATGATAGCATCAATTGGTAATCATAATGTTTTCTGATAATTTGCAATAACATGATCAGAAAAGCTCATATGGATCGTTTTAACCTTTGTGAAAAAAAAATGATCAATTATCGAAAACAGAATTACCAATCTAAATAACTTTAAGCTCTCTAAATAATGTAATTATTCCGAACCTCTCATCTGCCCTTGCTATTCTAAAATTACCAATTTAGCTAAACATTGAGTAATTACTACTTTTAAAATTCCAGGATGAAGATGGAAGTTTCTATGTCCCACCGGAAAAACTTACTGAAATATTGAAAGATCCGATGCGTCGCTGGAAAATGTTTGGTGGATTTTAATTCTTTTTTTTTTTCTTCTTACCTTGTCTCACCAAATCTATCACAAATTATTTTCAAAAATTTTCAAAATATTAGTAAATGAATATACCTTTATCTTTATGCATACAAATTTCGATGTCTATTTTTGCTACTTTAAGTTTCAACAGAATATTCAATCAAATCAATTATTAAAAATTTAGTTCAATTAATTTAAAGAATTACATTTTAGCAATTCAAGAAACTAAAATGAGTAAATGACATGAGATTAAAAATGTGGAATTTTAATTTCATGATTTGAATTAACATATTCTAAATTGTTTTCGATATATCAATACAAAACATAGCTCATGTATCATCTTTATGGAAACACAAAAAATTCTGGCAAACTCTCTGTTTTAAACAAATTTAAAGAAATATTTGAAATAGGCAATAGTTTAACCTATGTTCGTTTTAAACATTTAAAGAAAATATTGAAACTAATTCTTTATTACTTTCATAAGAAATCATATAAGTTAACAAAGTTAAGGAAGATTCGTCACTTTTATACTTTTCTTGAAATAACTTCCTTAGTATCACTATGATATTTGAATTTAATTTAGGCTTCTTATCTTTACATACAATTCTAATCTAATATTTTAACTTTAATATGGAAATTTTGACAATACATTGCAGAAAAGTTTTTTTTTTTCCTTCTTCAACTTAAACTTAAACTTGATCTTAGAAAAGCAGGATTAAAAAAGTGTAATTTATGGTAATAATTATTAATTATTGATTAAATTTTCAGGTTTATGCATGTTTGCTACCGGTGCCGTAATGCTTGCATTAAGTTTGCTAACGCCAACTTTGGTCGGTTCGTTCAAGAGTAAACGTTTAGCAGCATTTATGAGTGAAGATAGTACACCAAATGAACCACCGATACGTCTATACCCCGCGATTTCTGGTAAGAATGAAATGATACGTCACCCGAGCAACAATCCTTACGAGAAACATGACAAAATTACGCCTGATTCGTATGTTTCTAAAAATATTTTACTATTTTTTATTCAAGAAAAATATTATAAAATTATAAGAAATCTTTTTTTTTTTTTTCGATAATTTATAAAAAATGTTGCACTTTTCACCAATATTTTCTCTTCTCTTTTTCTCCATTTTCTTATAAAAGTTTTACTTTTTCATCAAAACCTTCTTCTTTCCTTCTTTAATACTTAATATTTCTTTCATTTGTTGCTTTTTCTTGATTAATTTTATGGTTTCTCTTAAGTTTTGAGAAAATTTAAATAAAGAATGCATTTGCAGGAAATGAAAACAAAAAAAGAAAAAAAGAAAAAGAAAAACTACAGAAGCATAAAATTGAACCATTATTGCTATTTTTAATCTAATAAAAAGTATAAAGTAAAAGTTATTAGATTTATAGCTTATGTTGTTTTTTTTTTTAATTTCGAAATTTCAAAATTAAAATTCATTTTTTTTTTAACCAATTTCAACATTCAAAGAAAAAAAAAACGAATTTCAGATATCCAGTACCAGTACTGAAAGAAATTGCAAAAGTACAACCTGGTGAAGATAAAAATGGTAATTTTGGTGACAATTCTCCAAAACAAACCAATGCGGACGATCTTTTGTTGGGTGATGAAAATAAACAATAAGTATTGATTAATGTTTCTTCTTGTAAATCATCTGAGATTTCCTGGAAGTAAAAATATGAAGGAATTTTTCTTTTCTGCGGTAGAAATATTGTCATATTAAGTCATAAATAATTATTTTATCGTGGCATTATTGGGGCATGAAGCAATATATGAACGTCGCCACAATTTCTTGCAGTTAAATAAACTTAGCTTTTCTCCCTTGTAATTAATCGTATCCGGAAAAATTTTCGCATATTCGGGAATCGATAATAAATCCCAGAAGACGAAGAATGCAATTAGTAAAGAATTCAAAAAAGGATTGCAATTCAGAAAAATCAAGAAAGTTATATTTTTTTTCAAAGTTATTACAATAAGTATACATAATAACACATTAAATGATAATAAAAGGATAAGTGAGGATGTTAAATCTCAGTTAAAAAATGTGCAGCTAAAAGATGGCAAGAACGAGATAAGTAATAAAGTGTACAAAATAATGATTTAAATGGCGGTGAATTCTTAAATTATAAAATATTTTATGATAATAATTCTTTCAAAATGATTTTTTGAAATTATTAGAAACTAGCTGGATCCGGCTACGCATTGCCATTGTAAACTAATCTTATAAATAAAAACGTAAATGTTTTTTTGTTCAAAATTTTAAATCTCCGAAAGTTCTTCCCTACTGCTTTGAAATTTTGACACAACATTGCATTCGAATACACACATGCTTTCATATACTTTTTATATACACATGTTGCTGTGGCTCAATCTAGTTGAATGAATGTTGGGAAAAAAAATCTGATCGAATTGTAATTTGGATTGTAATCTGGTTGGATTGGAAATTACTTCTTCTTGCCATTGTGACTGGACTAAGTTAGGAATAGGTGTCAGAAAAGTCTTCTATGTCTTATGTGACGGAGACGAATCCTACTGAGAAAGTTTTATTGATTGATGGAAGAGTAATTTTTCGTAACAAACAATTACACGAGAATATCCAGTCAAATTGATCACTGAATTATTCTTTCTTTCGTCGCTCGTATGAATACTGCTCAATTGAATTGTCGGATTTTTGCTATTCCTGTGCCGCTTTGAACTCCAAACTCTTGCTATTGCTGTGCCGATAGAAGAATCCCAAATTTCAACTTGAACTCCAAATCCTGTCCTTTTAAGTCCTTTCGGCGTTTCCCCTACTTGCCTGATCTCCATCGTGTCGCTTCTTGATTGGTTGGCTTCACTTTGTTTATTTATGAAATGGAGCGTTTTGGCGGTGAAAATGTTTATTCTTTTCTTTTGTTGGCGAACAAATTGATAAATATAATTAAACGAATGGAATTGCAATTTTTAATTTAAAGCGGAATTAATTATTGGTTTTCTAGAAAATGCAGGAAATGCTATAAAGAGTCTTACATGCTACCGGGATATAGTGACATAAATTTGAAATTAATTACTGAAGATAATTAAATAAATAAGTAATAAATAATTTTTTATCGTTTATTTATTTTGTTAAAAATAATTATTTATTTATTTATTGATGTTTGGAAAGAAATGTAACAATTCATAGAAGTGCTTGCTTTTTTTATATACAAGTAAAAAATCAATTAATTAAAAATTGTGTTGGGTTTTGTGGTTTCCGAGGAAATGTTTGTCCCAGTCTTGTGATACGGTATCGGATATAAATTCCAATATCGCTTCGTTTGCAGAAAGCTGTTCTGTACTTATCTGTTATTGACGATAATGAATGTTACTTCATTAAGTTATCAAGAAATTTGACACAATGTAATTTAAATTTCTTGATAACTTGTACTGACGAAAACATGATCGGAAACAATTTAGATTTTAATGGAAACATTATAAAAGTTAATATGTTCGAACCAGTCAAATGGAAAATAATTAACACATATCAATGTTCAATTTCATATAATAATAATTTCAGGACAGCTGGCTATTTGTGGTGTTTCGTTACAGCAACGTTGAAACATCAATGTTTCTCACGGAAACAACCGATGAAGAAAAGCTGAGAGAGAACTTTCGAAATGAAAGATTTGACTTATTTCTCATCCATTTCTTTTGCTCCTTCAGTTTAAATTTATTTAATCAGAATTAATTAAAACCCGAAGTCGAGCTCAAGTTCAGCGAAATCATCACTTTATTTTCATGATTTAATTTGCCAATTGCAAGTTTTCCAATGTTTTTCTGTTTTTCTGTTTTTCCCTATCGGTTTTGCATTCCATTTTTCTAATCGTTTTCTTTTGCAGTTTGAATTCCTTTTTCTCGAAAGTCATCAAATAACCGCACTCCATTTTACAAAAAATTCGGTGAAACCAACAAATAAGAAATATTCAGATTCGGAAATTCAAATTTTTTTAGAATTTATAGCGTTTCATTGTTTCTCACTATTTTATTTTGCAAAGAGACACTTAATATTCAGTCAACTTCCTTACGGTTCTCTGCATTTAAGTTGGCCGAAACTGGTTTAATTTGCTGTTCCGAAATCGAAGATTTCACATCACCGCAGATTAAGAAATATCCGGTTCAATGTATACGGTAATTGGTTCCAGGAGATTTTGACATGACAATAAATCTATTGTAACTAAGCGAAATTCTTATGCTATCGAGAAACTTCCCAGCTATTAGTCATATATATAAAAATCACATTTCATTAATATTAAATCAATGCTCAAATATAGATCCTACGATGGAGTATGAAAGGGAACAGAAAAAGAAAAATTCCCATTTATATCGCCATGTGTCATCGAGAGATATTCAGTTACCATCATGATACTGTCATAACGAAGATTATGTAAGTTTTTTAACATAAAAATATTTGCTTTTTTTAAGCAATAATCTTCAATTTACTTATGCAGCTATTCCTTGTTGTATAAATTGATGAATTATTGACACATCTTTACCAGCTATTAGTAGTAATATTAGCGGTAATGAAGCACAAAGGTTCTGAAATAGTGAAATTTTTGACTAGAAAATAATTTCTTTATTAATGTAGTTGTGGCAGAGCTATGTAAATTATTATATTGCGTTGACTTAAATTATATTTGCGATATTTTGCCAGTTACTTTCTGATTGGATTTTTCAAAACATGGATAAAATTTTTGCAAGAATATTGTATTAAACAA
Organism: Onchocerca lupi; assembly: GCA_028564675.1. NCBI lineage: Eukaryota > Metazoa > Nematoda > Chromadorea > Rhabditida > Onchocercidae > Onchocerca > Onchocerca lupi. The sequence goes on from JAOVVO010000533.1 coordinate 19,666, forward strand.
TTTTCTCAAAAAAATCCTTATACTGCTTTGGATCATTTAGTCTTTTTTTTTTTTTTTTTTTTTTTCATTTCTTTCACTTACTGCTGCCAAAATCGCTGGCTGATATTAGGCTATCATTATTATTTTTATTATTATGTGAATATGCTTTCCATGCATTTATGCAATAAAACTTTGTTCAAAATCGATCGATATTGCCATTCTTGAGCATATGTTTCGTTTTCATTCTCAAGTTTTTAAAAATATAAGCAACCATTTTGTCCATTTCTCCTAACTGCAAGCATTTCAGTAAATTTGAAAAATAGTATAAAGATCAAAAGCAACATTTTATTATACAGCAATGATAATAAATAAATCATTAAATTATTTACAGTATATTTGGTCGAATTGGCAAGCTTACAATAACTACTTTTTAAAAAAATTATTATCCACTTTGAGGTATAAGTGAATTCATATGTAGCTTCGAATTGCTGCAAATTTTCATTTTTGATTAAGTTAAATAGCGTTTTAAGTAAACTAATTTTTCTGGAAGATTCGAAAACTCGAAAATATTTCAATTTTTAGACGATAAGAAAGTTAAAATTATTATACGAAAGGATTTGAGTTCTATGATTTCGTATGATCGTAGCTCCTGCGGTTTACTGAAATGCACAAAAATGTTTCGTCAATGCAGCAGATGTTATGGGATTGGTTGGTTGTTTTTTGATAATTTCCATCTATGTCAGATTTCGCCATGCATCCATTGCTATTTATCAGTAGAAATCGTTCACGAATCAATGCTATTGTCATGTTTTTTTGCTCTCATTATGTTGTTATCATACATTGCATAAGTGACAATAAGTTAACAAGACATTGCTCACGGAATAGAAATTAGAATTCATAAATTTTATTTAGCTAAGAACGAAATTTTTCCTTGTGAAGCAAAAGCAACATGTTGCAGATCTTTTTTCATTTCTTTTCTATCTTCTTTGCTGCTTTTGAAGTAGTCGATGTTTTGCGATCATAATCCATAAAAAAAGCCAAAGAATGCGAAAAATCAATACATTGAACTCCCGAATCATTTTGAGCACATCAGTTTGTCAATTTTTCTATTGCGTCTAATCATTATTTGTTTCAAATCATTGATACTCTTTTTCAAAATATTGGTGCAAACTATTAATATAATATATTATTGTAATAATATATTGATGTACAGTCTTTTTCAGATTATTAAAGTAATTCATAGAACCTCCAAAATATAGCAAATACAATGAAAACGGTTAATTTACGACACTGTATTATAGAAGAAGATAACCTTTTGACCAAGCATAATATCTGATTTGACCTGTTTGGTTGATGATAAACTCGAAGCTTTATGTTTGTTCCAGGAATTATGCAAGAATTGCTCTTAAATAATTACTTTTTAAGTAAATAGTTGCAAATTTGCTTGCCTCTGCTCCATAATTGATTCATTTTTCTGTATCATTTGAAAAAGCTCATTTTCTTTTTTCTGAGGAATAGAATTATCTCCTAAACTTTTCTCCATTCATTCTGTTTTATCCAAGACTTAAAGTAATTAAAGCATATTTAGAGCGCTTGAGTCGCAAGCAACTTTTTATATAGCAAGAGATGGAAGCGGCATCTAAACACTATGATGAAATTGTGCGATGGAACTTTGAGTGAGTTGAGTGAGAAAATGGAAAGAATGATCGGTGTTGCAGCAAGACAAATCTTCGTTCGCACCGCGTGATAATTTGGTCCGTGTGACTGACCAGGTTATCTTATTTTCGAGTTGATAAGTGATGAAATATTTGTTAAAGTATCTCGTCATTTCTGAGTCAGAGAAAAATCGAATTTTGAGATTTATGCTGCTGCTATTACAGCAAAGATAATAATAATCCACATGATAAAGCTATTTTTTGTTTTCAGGTTGTTGAAAGTTGACAAAATGAATCAGTATTTCGAATAGTACGGACAGATAATGATTGCACATTGGTGGCAGAAAAGTGGAATTCTATTGATAAATATTCTTAACACAGACATCCAAGATAATATATTCAGTTATTATTTCGATATATCTTTATTTAGAAGATTATATAAAGTTCAGCCTATTATATTATAAATTTTTTAATTGTACTTGTCAAGTTAAACATCTTTTATTGATTAAACATTTAATCAGGAAAATAAATATATGTGCAAAGCGGGATTTGTGCTGTTGTTTTGGATACATATGTTAAATGATTGCTGGGAAAACTAAGTATAATTATTAATTGTATTTACTGATTCGGGATCAATTGAGCATTTCAACTATTTCCTTCTTTACATTCATTATCTACATACTGATACATTATCACAACTATTTGAATTTAAACCATAATAAATTCTTTAATACAAAATGTATGTGCATAACATTCGAAATTAGCAAGATTTGGTATTACTCCAAAATCATTTATCATTCTTAAGTTAAATTGGACTGCACTGCTAATAGAGAAAAATCGTTTAATCCACATGAATCTTCCATAGATCACCGAGGGTAAATCCAGGCTTTAGTTGTTCGATGGCTACTCCAAGTTCTTCTGAATAAACTGGTGGTCGAACTTGTTCACTAACAACACCATCCGAGAAGTAAGCCTACAAATATTACTTTATATTCATTTATACGATCATATCAGAAATATATTTTATTGCATTTTAAAAGAAAAATGAATTGAAATAGATTAAAATCGTACAGCATATGCATCGGATCGAAGCGGTCGATCATCAAGCTCTACATCTTCTTCCACCAGTTTCACTATATCACCTATTGCTTGAGGGGTACCCTGCAAAAAGAATTCAAATCAATCTTATCGAAAATCTTATTAAATAAACATAAAACCGAACTTTTCGCCCTTTTTCAATATTTATAGCTAGCTAGATCTGAAAGATTGTTTTGTTTTGTTAAGTTCTCTATCCTCGAATATAGAATGTGAAGTTTGATCATGTTTAAACAGAATTTCAAAACAAAGACAAAACAATCTTACCGGCCTTTCCCGAAAGTATTGTACACCAAAAATAGGGTTTGTTACGTATGCTTCCTGGAGCGCACATATCGTTCTGTAAATATTTTTTAATCTTTCTTCCGGGTCTATGCGAAAACCAAGGACATGTTCTTTATTCTGCAAAGAATCGTAAGTTCAGGATCTGATTTGATCGTGAAAGTAATGATAATACTCGTCTTCGACATCGAAAACAATTTATGCATAATTTCTTTAGTAAACAATATCTAACTCATTTGGTTCATTTGGAAAGTAAAGATATTCCTCTACAGAACATTAGAAGAAATATCACAAGTTTAAAATAATAAAAATGCATAAGAATTATGGATGAGCTAGAGATCAAGCATGATTGGAACTTCGAGCTAGAATAAACTCAAAGCAAATTAACGAACTACTTTGAAAACAAACAACTTCTTTCAACTTACAACAACAGAAGTTCCGATGACCAAAACAAGACCAAAGCGTGAATGACGTATGCGGCAATCCTGTACTTGCAAATAAGGTATACTTACGTTGTATTTTATGTTCGTTGTTGCAAACCATACGATGCGAATGTTAGTAAGTATCATAACACCAAGCGTTCCCTGAAGTAATCATTTTTGAACATTTGTAAATAAATTATCAGGGAGAAAAACGAACGTTAATTAATTATGTTTGAAATTTATTTCTGATAGTTTTCGATTGTTAGTTTATGTAATGTAAAATGTTGATTAGTATTCCCAAAAATGAGTCATAAGTTTCTGTTCATTTCCTTTAAGGGCATGTGATAATTGAAGAAAATTATATCAATGCAAAATTAGAAAAGCACGATCCAAAGTTACAATAATCTCATTACACAGTAAAACATCGAATGGATACATGCTTTGCTCAGCTGTTAATTCGCAATGGATACCTGATCATTGCCCAAGTTCCAAACACCTTCGAAACGATCACATTGTTGCTCTTCAGGTAAAATTCGGAGATGCTGTTCATCGTTTACGAGAGCACCACGCATTTTCAATTCTCGATAAAGCTTTGATGTTTCATATGCTCGATGAACAGCTATCACTGTCGTAAAAAGCTTTGTCTAAGAAATCAATGGTAATTGTTAGTGATTTTTGCAAGGAACAAAAAGAAAAAAGGAGGAAGGTTCAGTCGGTCAAACGTAATGAAGAATTGTTACTTTTATACTTAATGAATTCGATTTTTCGAAAAATTTGTTCATGATTAATTCGAAAGAAAGACCTGGGATGGATTGATGCATGTGAAGATGAATTCGAATCGAGCGTTTGTATGATGGGCCAACAAATAAAGCGATTCAGCCTGTCCACGAAGTTTTGTCTTGGCAATTCTTGTGGTTACCCCATCTACCGTATTGTACCTGGAAAGTTAAATCACTAGGAATAATTGTAGTTGAACAGGATTGCTGAATCTGTTACAAACTATGAAGCTTGACAATCCGTGTTGTAATAGAAAAGTTTCATTTTTCGATTTTATTAAAGATTTGCTGAGAAAATTTTCAGAAAGCAAGTCAGCTAATTTGCTTAAGAAAAGGAAACTTGGAAACTTGTGAAACTTAAGAAAAGGAAACTTGTGATTTATAATGGACATTTTTGAATTTGAAAATCATCAAGATACCCGACGCATAAATTGATGCGTGGTATGGCGGTTGCATGCCATGTAAGTCTTAAATTTGTAATTCGAAGAACTCCCTTATCACCACAGTTTCCCTTGGTGTCTTCGACGCCATCAATACAATCTACCAAATGCTCACCAGGAATCAAACGTAGCAATCTGAAGTATTTGTAAGTTATATAACAGACATTAGATGATTAAAATTAATCGATTACTTGCTATATGTTCGCTTAACAGATAGTTATCATTATTATCAAATAATTCTTCTTGCTTAATGAGGATGAACCAAGACCAAATCAATCAAATAATCATAGGTTAAGCAAATAACATACCGTGGATTCACATCGAATCGTATATCACGATCTTGCCAAATAGTAAGTAATGGCGTTTTGATTTTTGAACTCATAATCACAACTGAATCCTGTGAATAGAATACATTCCATCCAGTTCTTAGATGACGGATTATTTTTACGGGACAATCACATTTTAGATAAGGGACTTTCAGCAAATCGCAATGATCAAAAGATTTATTCTAATAATGATATATTCTTTTTCCTTCTTAGTATGAATTTATCTAAATTCTTGACAATTTCAGAAGATTTCTACGTTTCGTAATTTTTCCCGACACTGATACATAAGCTTTTCAGAAGTAATATTCAATGATAAGTCTAACCTAAATTTTGCAAATTGAAAAAAAGAAAGTGGGAAAATGAAAAAAAAAATTACTTCAATTAGCTTGATAGTCACAAACAGAACATTCTTATGGATTCTAGTACCATCTATGATTATTTTCCATGTATTTTTCTGATAATTAACAACGACTTGTTTGCGAAAAGTAGCAAGACTTGCAACAGAAGAAAATGGTTTACCATGGCAACATCAAGCATAATTTGTGATTGGTAGTCCTGCAAGAAAATTGCGGTTGGCTTGATGAATAACCCGATAACTGATCGATTTTCTAAAAAAAAGTTGTATGAAACTGATCCTTTCTTTTGCTTGCTGAAAATTGATGATAATTCTTTCCATGATCGAACAGCAAAGTCCTTTTTTAATTTAATTACTCATTTAATTTAGTTTATGATGTGATTGCAGCTTAATCAAATTATTTTATTTACATTTATTATGAAAGCAAGCATTTATAATAAAATGGAATCCTTTAAAAAAGTGAGTGCAATAGAATTTATTAATAAATGTTACTTTTTTAATATAGCGAATAAGGTCTGTAAAACAAACACTAGAAATTATGAACTATTATTGCAAATTTTAAATTAAAAGTATGCGAAAATAGAAGATTTTTTCAAATCAAATATGATATTAATTCATCGAAAATTCAATGCGTCAACCATTCAGTATTGTGGCGACATATTTCTACTGCCAATACATTGTTCCAAGAACGATAACTTGAAGTAAGCTAATGAATTATTACAGTCAATATGATCAAGAAAAGTTTTTATAATATTGTCAAAGTTGTAATTTGTCATTAGCTAGTATCAAAAACACCAGAATGAATAATCAAAAAAGTTTATCGACCTTAATTTCTCGATTTTTAAATCGAGATCTTGTTTTCGTGATGTGTGTTATTAGAGAGAATTCTCGGCTTAATTCCTTCTAAACGTGATGCTGATCTTGATTTCCAACTTACGTCAGCTTTAAAACTAGAGTCATTCCTTCATCAGTTGGAATCAAAACAGAATAATTCTTTTTCTTTTTTTTTTTGTCTGACAGCCTATAATCAAATTCTCTCATAGCATAATATGATTTTTTTGATACCTTTTTTAAGGGTAAATCCAAAAAATGCCATGTTAAACAATAGATATTAGCAACAATTATGTGTAGCTCTGCCCAATTGGAGCATTTAGGACAATACTCAAATTAGTATCGATAAACATCATTTCAAATAGTGCTTGTCTTAATAACTCGTCAAATTTTTCCCATACGCTGCCTTCCATTAAAGTAATTTTACTGTTCAGATTAAAAGCACTAAATTTTACCTTTCCATACTTGAATGGTTATTCTCTACCATGTATATGTCAATAGTTAGGCCGTATAATCTACTGATTCCAACGACACTTCTTACCTTGTAGATTTTTAAAAATAAACTGAGTAGCTTCTTCAGCACTAATTTGAAAAATGCTTAACCAATGATTAACTTTAAATCCTTCAGCACTAATAAAAAAAAAGAACAAGAAATGAAATAAAAAAGAAAATAGAAAAAATGAAAAAAACAAAAAAAAGTGAAAAAAAGGAAAAAATCTGGAAAAATTAAAAAAACGATGGAAGTAAAAAATTTAATGCTAACTAATTTTGCTTACTTGTTGAAGCATTTGAACTTTGCAGGTGCAAAAATAATGGATAGATGGGATTTGGGAACTAATCTTCAGCATAATGTCAGTTGAAAAAGTAGTTGCCAGACTGAGTATTAATTTTGCTGGATTAAGTAGTTGTATGATATAGTTTGACCAATGACCGGTTAAAAAGCAATCAGCATTTTCGTAAGAATAACATTTCTTTATTAATGGTTTATCATCTACAAAATTTATTTGCAATTTTTAGTTGTTTTTGTAAATTATTTACGACTTCCTTGATCTTTTTCCTGTTTCTTACTATTGTTTGTTTTTTCAGTTTTATAGATAAGTATTGTTTTATTAAATGTTGTCAGTTTAAATGTAGTTTTATCTGCATAATGCGTTGTTTAGTTCGTTTTCATCATAGTTTCAGGAAAGAGGCTGTGTGGAACTTTTGATTTAGATTTTTTTCATAATTTTCTTATGTAAATGATATTTTTTGTGAAATTTTATATGGTGAAGTTTTTGCTGAAATGCTGAAAACTCGAGCATTTAGCTGAAATAGACCGACTCGTAAGATTCCGATTATCCTCGTTGTTGTCTTATGATTCAAACTGTATCTTCTTTTGGATCACATTTATTTCCATTTTATTCAGTTATTTTTTTAACTGTCTTCTCTTTATCTGATTTTTCTATTGAGGTTCTCTTCACTTGATTTTTCTACTGAGAAATGGGATCGAGATCCTCTAAAGGGTTTTATCATCAAATATCTTGTTTAAAAATGATTGCGTTTCTTCAGCTGTTCATGCTTATATTCCTATTTTTTTCTTTTTTTTTTTTGGAATTGAATATTATCTTTGTTAGACACTTCTATTACTTGTTCAATTATAATGTTTTTGTTTTTTGTAAATTACATTGTTTTCTCTCTTTTTTTTTTCGAACTGTCAAGTGTAATTTAAGCATTGTTGTGATTTCTATCTATTTTGATGTATTAGTTGAAAGGTATATGGTTTAGATTATATCATTTTATGACATATATTTTATATTTCCATGGTGCAATTTATACATTTGTATTTAAATGTTTATAATATTTGCATGCCTATTGTACATACTTTATTTGTTTATGGAAGTAATTTAGAGTTTATTCAGTTTCTCCTGCTCTACTCTGCGATGTTTGGAATTTCAGAGTCTAATTTTGTAGAAATGGATATCGTTACTTATTATGGGTTTTTTAATGCAATTCATTTTTTCTTTTTTTTCGCACAAAAATGGCATAGCTATTATTCTCAACAAATATCGATTATTCAATCTATGCTTGCATTTCGTTTTATTTAATGAGTTAGATTTACTTTTCATGCTTTATTATTAATTTAATAACAGGAATATCTCGAAACATTCTAGTTGGTACTTCTATTTAAGCTTAGAAAATGAAACTTTATAATTTGTGCTTTATTGAAATCGTATGCTTCCAACTTTTAATCAAGCAATAATATATTTACCGTGAGTTTAATGCGAGATCTATTTTCATACTGTTGTTGCTAATTTTTTGTATTAGGTTAGATGGTAATAAATGTATAATATAGTTCTTAAAGACTTTTTTATGATGAATATAAGGCGTAACTTTTGTTTATTTTCGTGTTTAGGATCCCCAATTTTATGGAGACAAGGGTTGATCTTAAAATTTATTGTTAAATTTTTTAGAATGTTTTTGTATTGTTTTTAAGTATCCAAAATTTCCTGAGATTTTTCTGACTGCATATTTTTGCACAGAAGTCGTTGCATATTACCATTATACATGTAAGATTTATGTATTATTCATTGTTGTTTGTTATTTATAAATATATACTATGCTTTTAAATGTAAACAATTATCAGGGAAAGCAAAATTTGTCAAAAAATATGATAAAAAGAAACTAAAAAAAAAAAAAAAGACAATTTGCGCAATTTGTTAAGTTGCATATAAAATAATCATATATTAAATATTTTAATAATAATATTCAGCATACCTATCGTTATTCAACGCTTCGGATTATTAAAAGCATGGAAATTTTAAATTGAAGTTTCAAATCGAATAATTAGAAGTCGTTTTAGTTATTAATAGTTAATAAGCTATATTATTTTAAAATTTTATCTAAAAAAGGTGACAAAGAATTAACAAGTATTTCTTAATTACTTTATTCATAAAGATTATGTGAAATTTTTTTCACATAAGCAAAAATTATCTCCAAACCAAATGTCAAACTATTCAAACCATTTTTACTATCTTTTCATAAATCTGTTCAACATGAGAGGAAAAATAAATGCAATGCTGTGAATAAAAGCACTGATTATAGTATTAGTTGATAATAATAACGATTATATGACTTAAGACTTGTTGACTTAAGCAGCAAGCAATAGTATATATTCATTTCCTTCACATTTATAAATTTAAATAAAAACTAAAAATATATGACCAATCAAATGATTGGTCTTCAAGTCAAACAATTCAATTCCAAAAATTTCTTACATTCGCATTATGAAATATTAACTAATGTATATTTTACTAAAAATTAGTCGCACAAAAAACAACTATATATATATATATATAAATTTATTGTTAAGTTTTATGCTATAAATTGTATCATATGTTAAATTATTGATGGCAGGAAAGAAACAAGTGAAGGTATTTATCAAGTAGGATCCATCAGTGGTAAGTGATAACGATATTAATAATAACAGTAATCACCAATCACAATAACTTAACACCAAATGTTATCAATTTCAATTCAAAAAAAAAAAAACAAACAAAATTTTCTAAATTTTGCAATATTTTCTAGAAATTTCTTACTTGCAAAATTTGAAAAATTCGTTTTAAACCAAAGTCAAATAAGTAAATTACCATATACCCGAACGTAAAAAAAATGTGATAATAGTGAGACAAGTTTTGCAAATTATTTAATGAAAATGCAATTCTTTCTCAATGACATTTTGTGAGCAAGTTAAACAATTAAAATAAATTTAGAAAAAGAATAAATAAGCAAACAAACATATGTCATATGCCAAGAAAAAACAAATCTGGTAGGAATTTGGAACGAAAAAAGTTGAAAGTTCAAGCGACTTTTGGATTTCATATAAATTTCGTCATAAATATTGAAATTCATTCTATTTGAGATTTTTACAACATAAAGATTATGAATTTAATCTCAATTTCATTATCAAAACGAAAGAATGCAATACTTTAAAGTTATTCAAAAAAAGAAATGCTAAAAACAAAAATTATAGAACTAATTAAAAAAGTATTTTGTAGGAGAATTTACATTAAAATCCGGCGAAATACAGAAATAAAATACTCATGACAAGTTTATTAGTCTTAAATGAACACCCAATTATTCCATATTTTACCGAAACTTTTCGTTTTATTTTTTGAAATCGTCCTGAGGTATATTTTCCTAATCTTTTGTTTATAGTACAAGACATTCATAAGAATACTCACATAAATTTGTCTCTCAAATAAGTTTTACCAATAAAATAATTTTATGCAGCTGTTTAAACTACCACATATGTAAAGAGATGTAAAGAGAGGTCATAGGTTATTGTGTTTGATAAAAAAGTAAGACCATATATAAAGAATTTCATAGTTACTTTCTTTCTTATTTTACCCAATTTGAAATACTGAATATTATAAATAGTAAGTGAATAAAGACTATTGTAGTTTTTCACTCATCTTCAATATCATAAACACTTTTCAAATGAAAAAAAGTTAAAATTATTCCTGATAATACCTATATAGATGCAATAAACAATAGAAATCAATTATTGAATACGACATGATTCATCCTCTTTTAACTCATCCGCAATTTTCTTCTGATAATATTCCACGAAACTTTCACGTAATGAATTTAAATCTTTCTCAATTCGTTCCATATCTTCTGTAATCTTCTTAATATATCTTTCAGCACAGTTTGATGACATTACACTTGCATCATTCATTACCGGCTCTGGTTCCGATTCCGACATAGAATCACCTGCAAAAAAAATCTTTTTCATGTATATTTGCAAATTGTCAAAGTTACAGCAGGATATCTGCAATCTATATCACTTTGAAAATATAATACAGTAAATTTTTATTTTTTTGAAATAAATTTTCTTGATTTAAGTTATTAAGCTTTATATTACTTTATTAGATTGCTTTATTTAATGTAACAACATCATCCATAACAAATATACAATTGTTTTATTTATATTCAAATTAAATTATAGCTGGATTGCATTTAAATAAATGATTAAGTAGCACTTACTTTATTGCATAACTCATTTAACTACTGGAATAACTATATAACATCAAATAAAATTATTACTTGACTACTGAAGAATCAATCATGCCACGTTACCTAACGTAGTCGACTTTTTGTTTTACAATTATAACTTACTTCGACATCCTAATAAACGATTAACACTCGGAGCATCGCCATTGATTGCTTTTGCAGCTACATCTTTTAAACATTTAGCCAATAAACGACATTCTAAAGTTATATTCAACTGCATTCGAATTAATTTCGATGTTGATGAGGAAAGTTGAACTTTGCCATCAGTATCCGAATCACATAATAGTACAAATGACGATTTTGTGACTTCTTTTGATGATTCTAAATCTTCCTCTACTGCTGCTACTGATGATGATGATAGTGATAATCGATTATCTTTCTGTAATGCCAATAGTTCAATGCAATAATAATTATAGTTCTGAAAATTAGTTCTGAAAATTTATCAAGGCAAATAAAGCATAGTATATCGTCAAATTTTAGTATTAATTCGCATCTAATTTCAAAAATTTAAACCTAACTCTCGAATCAAGCAGTGGATGACTAAAATTATAATCGAAAATAATCGATGAACTACTCAAACAATAAAAAACTATTACTAATAATGAATAAAAATAATAATGAATAGTAATGATTATGATAAATATAATAACAATAATCCCTTTTTCACCTATTTTTGATTTCCGTTTCTCACCCCCTCCTTTTGCTTTCTCATTAATTCTCGAATTATGAACAAAGCCGGGCAATATTATATACAAACGCTAGCAAAATAACTAACTGCTAAGACAATATATTTAGTATTAAGATAACCATAAACTGGCATATACTAAGATAATAATGAATTTAGCCCTGCTTCAACTTTTTAACACCAAAAAAACTTAATTATATCCTCTGTTTTACTGCATTACCACAGTTAATTTTTTTTTTAAGTTTCAATTTCCTGTTAACAGTGGCTTCTATCTATTCTGTTAAGATATTTCTATGAATGAAAAAAAAAAATTCTTTCCATACTCTAAAATACATAATACAATACAATCAAATCCCAGTTTCGCCTTAAAATCCTCAAATCATACAACCTTCTTTTATCAAATAATAATCCACGCCATAGGTGATAAGATATTAGAAAAATACCGTTTTTCGTGCATTGGATTCTTTCGAATTGCTGAGAAATTTCGTATGTTCAACATCAAAAAATGAAAAAGCATCCGCTTTGGGCGTTACCGAACCACTTTCTATTTTACGAGTTGTGTCCATTTTCATTGCCTGTAACATTTGATGGTAAATTAAATTTCATTCCATTTTTAGTTTTAAGTTTAAACTGAAGAACATAAAACACACCTTTTTTCTGCATCATATTTCCATATTTGCTTTCTGTACCACAAATTAACCAGCATTTTAATTATTTTTTGTTTTGTTTTTTTAATTCTTCAAATGCTTTTTTTTTTTTTTGTTTTTTGCAAAGATTTTCTGAACACTTTGTAGAAATTTCACAAGTTTGGAGAATTTTTAAAAGGAAAATCGAAATAATTGTATATTCATATAAATAAATTTAACCTAGAAAATAAAAGTATTGGGTCAAAACAAATTTTCATATATTTCTAAATAATTCAAATCTTTAGCATGCCAAAATAAATTTATCGAAGTCTTATACGAGAAACAAAAAATTTCAAAATTGAAATTAAAACCAAATTCTTCCTTAAAATTTGCTTATATGAATATTTAAAATGAAGAACTGACATGAATATTATCTTCAAGATCTCGAATGGTAGCTTCCTTCGAATCAAGTTTTGCATTTAATGCTTCATTTTGTAATTCCAAAAATTCATATTCCTTTTTCATTCGTTCCAAATTTTTCAACAATTGCATATGTCGTTCCAAATCATTTCTCAATGTTGCAATTTCTCGTTCCTACAGCAATTGAAATTATTATGCATTAATACTGAAATTTAATCGAAATAATACAGATATGTTATTTCCTTCCAATCTATTCCTTTATTTATTCCAAATTATTATACATCAAATCATTATCGAGGGAAAATTCCGAAAATTTCATTAAATTTACCGAGTACAATGAACAGCATTATATTTTAAACCTGAAATATATACTAACTGAAACTTTGGAATTGTCATCACCCATTATTATCACTCATCATTATTATTTTCATCATTAATATTCAAAAATAGGTAAATACCTGAGCAGAGATCTTTTCTAATGATGATGCAACAGCACCGTTACGATTGGCATCAATAGCCATTGCTTTTTCACGATATGCCATACATTCCTTTTCCAATTCACTTAACCGAGATTTCACTTTTGTTAATTGCAATTTAGCTTCTTCCGATTCTCGACGAAATGCGTTCACCTAATATAACAAATAAAATCCCGTAATTCCGAAAATTTCATCTTAACTTCGACAATAAAACTGAATTTAGTTGAGAAAGAGACGAAATAAAACCTATAAAGAAAAGATGTAAAAATAAAAATAACAAAGATCCGTGATAGTAAAATCATTAACTTACGCATAAGAATTGCGAAAACAAGCTGTGGGATCAAAGATCATAGCATATGAATTTGCCAAATCGTAAATAAACAGCTTAACAAAAAGTAATGTTTATTAATCTGGCAAAACGAAAAGAAGTTAAAAACAAACTTCCTCATCGTACTGCACTTGGCGTAATTCCATTCGTGAATAACATTTGCGTAATTGTGATTGCAATCTTGAAACATCGAATAAGAATGAAATAAACTCCAGCCAAATTAATAAATTAATTACGCCGAACCGAAAACAAAACAAAGCAAAAGAAAAAAAAAATTAAAAATGAAAAAAACAATGAAAATTTTTGAAAAAAAAAACCAATTTCAAAGGTTTTCATTTAAAAAAAAAAAAAAAAACATAAAAAGTAGCAAAAAAAAAAAAAGAAAAAAGAATTTCCTGAAATCTTTATAGTTCTATTTTTTTACCTTTCTACTTCAATTTCTTTATCGACAACTTCCTGAGCCATAAGTTGTTGAGTTACTGGTGACGTTGCAACTACAAATTGACTGGAAGCAGAACGAAGAATACGCGATGAATCTGTAAGCAAGAAAATCAATTAAATTTATTCTTATAAGGATCAAATCGATTTATTTAATGATGCTTCTACCGTATAGGACAGATACAAAAAGAAACGAGAATTATTCGAGAATTCGAGAACAATTTATAGGACAATGGCATTAATTCTCTTTTATTTATCTATTTTCACTCAAATATGAATAAACTGCGAAGAAAAATATTAAGCCTACAGGTTAAAAATTTTCAAATATAAATTAAATTTAAAAAATTCCAAAATTTATTGAAATTCAAGCAAATTGGTGTTTTTAAAAAAGAACTTACTTTTTGAACCTATGACAGGAATGATAAAGGAAGTAGCAGGTACTGATGTTGATGGTACTTGACCTGGAATAACTGCAGCTTCTAATTCACGAACACGTTGCTCTAATACTGCTACTCGCATATCATTATTATTTTTTGTACGATGATCATCAACTAAATATCAGAATTGAATTTAAATGTGAATTTCAAAAAAAAAAAATTATTCATTTATTTTGTGGGAATTTACTGTAATATAATCAATAAAATAAGTCAGTAATTAATGGATGATCATTCATTTATTTTACTGATTATAATATATTGAATAAGGGAATATTACGAAATCAAGTGATAAAAACTCAATAAATTTATTAAAATATGAAACAAAAAATATATTTGAAAGCGTAACGAAATAATTCGAATTGAAAGGAAATAAATCCTGAGTACTTTCATTCAGTATACCTGAAAATGCTTACCAACAAACTGTTGATCAATTGGTGGACTATCATGATTCCGAGACCGCCAGTTATCACCATACGCTGAAATATGATATGCAGGTATTAATGCACCCACAGTTTGTCGTCGTTGTTGGCTAAAACAAACAAAATTTAATCAGTATTTCGAAGTTATATATAAATTAAAGATTTGTTGATGAAAAAATAAAAGTAGTAAAACGTAAAAAAAAAAAAAAAAAAAAAAAAACCAGTCCATAAATTTATTTCAAATTTTAAACGGGAAAATACCGAATTTATACAGACAAAACATTGAATTGACCTGAGATTTTGATTTTTATAATTATTTAGTTTTTAAAAATCGACGAATAAAGGAATTACATATGGTTTGAACTTTTACAACTAGAATCGTTACGTTCTCGATGATGCGAATTTTGTGGCTGTGGAGCTACCATCATCTAAAATAAAAATAGTACTCATTTAATGAATAAACATAAATCCAAAATCGATTATATTTGAAGTAAACATACTCGTTAGTAATGAAAAAGTTAATTCATATATTAGATAAATGACAAATTTAGATATTAAAATTAGACATAATATTGCATCGAAAATATATTTTAACACAAACAGAAATTATTTAATCTTACATCTTTTTGGCTCATCTTACTCGTTAAAAAAAAGAAAAACGAATTCAAAAAAAAAAAAAAAAAAAATTAGATATATGATTTTATTGGTCTTGGCATGACATGTGAATTTGATTACTGAATTAATTCAAAGAAAAAAAAAAAAAAAAAAAAAACTGAATTAAATGACTTCACCTTCAAAATAACAAAAAGTTAGTATTAACCTAAACAAACAATCGAAAAAGTAATATTTAATTTTTTTACAATATTTTATTTTGGTGTAAACAAATACATGAAAGCAATAATGTAAGGTCAGAAAATTTATTAATTTTATCAAACATTTTACAGATTTAATTACATTAGTAAAGTGAATTAAATTAATTACAGTTATAAACTTTACAATTTTCAGATATAATTCTATTTATTAGTTTTATTTGTTTATATGTATATATGGAGTTTTACGAAAATATAATATTCTATTCAAATTAAGATCTTGAAAAGCTATCGAAAAGAAACGAAGAAGAGAGAATGACATGAATAAAATCATTTCATCCAATATTTTCCCGAAAAGATGAATAAGCAAATGAAATGAAAATGAATGTAAATGCAAATTGTCGAAGAAATGCAAAATAAGTTCTTTGCCTAGTTAGACATTTTCTCTTGTAAAAAGGAAAAGAAAATAAAAATATAAAAATGCTTAGTCGATATGGTAAAATATACTAGGAATCCAATAACAAATCAAAAACTACTGCACAGATTTCTTACTTCAGAAAGTTAATATCCACTAAAATTTTATTACCCAGATTTATCTAACATTTCATCGACGAAATTAAAGATTGATAAATTAATCAAATTGAGATAAATGATAGTAATTGCTTCCTTCAATCCTGAAGCTCATTGTTGATTAAATCTCAAGAATGTATTGAATAATAATAATGATTTGATAAAATTATATCATAAAAAATTTCATCTTACTTTTCGGGAATTTGATGTTGAATTCATTGGTACCAATTCATCAACTATTACCGATGTATTTGCACCAACGTTAACAGGCGTACTATTTCCTGATGAACCGTGCAAACGAAACGAGCTAGAAATAGAAAAACGAATAAATTAAGAAAGAAAATTTGAAATTTCAATTATTACGAAAAAATACTGTAGTAATTATTTTTATAATAATTAATCAGGATAAAAATATAAAGTTATCGCAGAGAATAAATTTGAAAACTTAAAATTGATAAATTAATCAAATTGGAGTGAGTGATTTTTTTTTAAAGTCAAGTTTTAAACATTAATGATCTCTTCGGGAGAAAAAAAAAAGATGCTTTTTTAAATATTTCGATTTCTATAAAACTAATCACGATGAAGGGAAATGGAAGAGACAAAAAAATCGACAAAAAAAAAAAAAGATAAACGGTTGATAAAGGTCAGCTGTGAGAAGGTCAAATGAACCCAAAAGAGCCGACAATAATAATAATCAATAACGAGCCATAAATTGTTTAGCCATTGGTCAGTTCGATAGTCAAATGAATAATGATAAAGTGTTGAAAGGAAGAAATTCAACGATGAATTATTTGTGATAAATATATTTATTATGAGATAATTAGTAGATAAGACTTATCATAGAATTTGCTAATCAATAAGATTGATAGTTAAAAGAGCTATGGTTGTTTTAATACATCTATCTAACTGTGGGAGAATAACTGAAGTCTAAAAATCCCTTCTGGGATTTTGGCATTTTAAAACTTTACATTATTCTTTGTTGATAAATGGATGTGTTAAAATCCCAAAAGCGATTTTTAGCTGCTCCTTTATTCTCTCTATAGTAAATATGTGTTTCCAAATAATTGCCTATTCAATCAATTTTATCATAAGCAAATAAAGGAATGAATACTTTTCGTGCTAATCTTTTCATTTCGTGCCATTTCTTTCATCCATTTTTTCTTTTTTTTTTTTTTTTAAACATGAGAAATAAAGAAAGAAAAGACAACAAAAACTCATCGAATAAAAATTCCGAAAAACTACTAAAAAATTTGGAAAAAAAAAAGCTACTAAAAAGATTTGAAAAACTATTGAAAAATTTTCGAAAAGCTATTAGAAAAAAATTCTGAGAAAAACACTAAAAAAAAAAATCTCAAACAAACAGACATGTTGTTTGTTTCTAAACTAACTAGATGATAAAGGTGCAAAAACTAAGAAATGAAAAAAAGAAAAAGTGAAAAAATAAAATTCAAAAAGCAGTTGCTACAAATTAAATAATATGTTGCGGAGAGAAGGAGGAAAAGTGAAGAAAAAAAAAGAAAACAAACAATGATGGATAAATATTTTGAAATTATCATTTTTTTTCCTCTTTTTTGTTGTTTTTACACCTTTCATTTAATTGCTAGCAAATTTTACAATAACAAAGAAAAAAATCACTTGAATATAAATGAAGAAAGGAATAATTATGGTTGCAAACATATTATTTAGCACAATTTAAAATGATTGTCTAATTAAGGAAAATATTTTATATGATGCATAGTTTTTCAGTATTTTAACAAAAAAAAAAAAAAAAAAAGCATGAAAAAATGAAAAATTTTTATTCATGTAGATTATTTTATAATTGAATTAAAATGATTTTTTTCTTTTTTTCTTAAGAAATTAAAAAAAAAAGTCACTGAATAATTAAACCAGTTAATAATACTATTTAAACTTACGTAGGATACGTACAACTTGTATGTTTCGATGGGATATTATTAGCAGTATTATCTGTTGTACGTATCATTAACGATGATGATGATGTTGGCGTAATTCGTAATTCACGTGGTCGATTCGTACGAGATAACATTGAACCATCAGTTGTTGAAAAACTTTGTGAAAATTCACAACGTGGACTACGAGATAATGGTGTTGAACAGAGAGGATATAAAAGACCTGAAAAAGAAAAAAAAAAACTAATCGAAATAATATATAATATTATTACTAAAAATGTTTAATTCAATCTTTAAAGGCAAAAATTAAACTCAGTAAGCAAAGAATTAAATATTAAGTGACTAATGAAGAAAAGAAATCACAATATTAATTAGTAATAAATTAAGTAGTACATAAGGATGAAATATCAAAAATATTGAACGGAATTTTTCGATTCATTCAATGTAATTAATCACATAATTTGATAATATTTATGATTAGATTATTGTTCGTTAGAGTTAGGTTCTCAGAATGGAATTGTAAGGATTAGATGAAATATGAAAGAAAAATATAAAACTTACAAAAGAATTATTTCAAAACAGATTCAAATATTTGAGATTTGATATATTTGCAAGTTTAACGAAGTGTCAATCAAAAAAAGAAAAAAAATTGTACTATGTTTAAAGATAA
This sequence comes from Onchocerca lupi, assembly GCA_028564675.1. NCBI lineage: Eukaryota > Metazoa > Nematoda > Chromadorea > Rhabditida > Onchocercidae > Onchocerca > Onchocerca lupi. Next base: position 38,664 of record JAOVVO010000533.1, read on the forward strand.
ATTAAGTTTTTCCAAAGTGTTCATCATCTTCTCATATGGTAAATTAAAATTAGCTAATTTAAAAAATGAAATTAAATTCCATAATTACTTAATAATAAGTATGAAGTTTTATTAAATAATCTGTTGAAATTATTATTAGTAATTTAATTCTAAAAACAATAATAATAATTATTACTATTACAATAACATAACATAACAAGAATAGAATCGATAACATAAAATGGTGAAAGTAATTACTACCAAGCCAATATGAAGACCATTTATGTTTAGCAGTAGCGACAACAACAACAATACAATGAATGACAAATAAGGCTTTTATTGACGAAACGATGAGAGGAAAGGGATGAAAAATTGATGAAATAATACAAAGGAAAATATAAATACAGCAACTGTGGGAAAGAATGGAAATTTTATCAGATAAGAGAACAAATTAGGCAACAGAGCCTCATTGGAATGGGTAATAATCTAATCTCGAGTTACTCAAAAATGCATTTTTCGCGTGATTCCCAAGAATAATTAAGATCATTTTCTCTCTCCTTTCTTCTCTCTCTTTTTAGGATGAAGCAGTTATCAACAATAATCATTTCCCAATCTAAAAGGATGGGAAAAATTTGGATGGATGAAATGATTTGTGATTGCTTTTATGAGTAGAGAGAAGAGAGAGATAGAGAGAGAAAAAGGGAGAGAGAGAGAAAGAAGGAAAGAAAAAAAGGGAAGGAAATTCTAAAATGGATCGATAGAAGGAAGAATTCGGAATGAGATGAAAGGAAGGCCTTAGAAGATAATTGAAAATTCCTCTCCTCTTATGATCCTATCTTCTTCATTCTCAATTTATTTAAGTTGCCATTTAAGCAAATGATTTGTCTGACAAAAGAATTTAATCCTAAAATTGAGTAAATAATTTCAAAATCCCAGAAACTCAATGAATTGATTGATCGGAAGAAGGGAATGTATTAAATGAAAAAGTGAATGACTGAAATTTCTAGTGAAATATATGCCAAAGAAATATAATATATATGCTTACTGCATATAATGAAATTGAAAATATAAAGCAATTTAAAATGCTATTTGTTTATTGAATTTAATGGCATTTTTCATTTGCTATCAATTTCGATTAAATTGAACAAAAAAAGTGGTTAAAACAAAATGGAAATTTGAAACAAAATAAGATAAACATAAAATAAAATATAATAAGCTTAAGACGAAATATGGTTTCAGAATGAAATATAACAGATCCAAAATAAAATATGATAAATTCAGAATAAAATATAATAAATTTAAAATAAAATGCGACAGATTCAAAACGATCTTTCACCATAAATTTATTTATTCAGATTTTGTTCAAATCACATTTTTTCATGTTTATAATACCAATTAATACCTTATTTTCTTGAAAATTAAAAAATATTCATAATTTCGGAACATAAACTAACTATACAAACCGATATTACAACACTGATAGCAATAACTAACTATAAATAATTGATATCAATTGTTGTCATCATTATCAGTGTCGATATCATAAAACTGATATTGAATTCATATCATTATCTATTATCATTTTTCATCACCTGATCCTTCAATTCACGATATCATCTTAGTTATTAATCGATACTATTACCGCTTTCACTATCATCATCACTATACCTTATCTCTAATCCGCAAAAACTTCTATTGCTATTCATCAGTTTAATTACTGTTAAAATTTTTACTATTATTATTGCTGCTACTGTTATTATTTTAAATTCAAATTATAACGTAATATAAACAGCTGTGTAAAATTATTTCTTGCATATTTGCTAAATTATTCAAATCTCATTAATCTAGAGTTGATCACTGTTTCATTTAATGATACGAAAAACATTTTCTCTTCTTTCATCTTTACCGCTGCAAGTCTCTTCAAAGAATTTCATTTCAACAAAATAAACTATCATCAATAAAAATTCGAAAATCTTTTCACAAATTCAAGTTATTAAAAAATTCGAAAAATTAACAGATAACGAAGATATCAAGACTGATAACTAATCCGACCATTCACTGATAAAATCCATTAAAAGTACCCGAAAAATACAGCAATATCTACAACTTATCCTTAAATATGATGATATTCAATTAATTGATACATTTTGCTAAAATAACAACCATTTGGCTAAAAGTCTAAATTGCATTTATCTAATCTATGCAATCATAGCCTAGGCCAATATAATTCTATCAATGTAAACGATTTATAGAAGCAATAAGAATTTTACATTCCCTCTGTCATGGATTGAATGAGATTGCTTCAAATATAGCAAAAAAGGAGAAAAATATATTTTACTGAAATAAAAGAATTTAATAATTAAATTTCCATCCTAATTTTATCTATAATTAGCACAAAAGTAAAAATATGCAAAAATCAAACGAAATCAAGGCAAAAAAAAAAGAAAATAATTAAAAAATAAGTTATTTCACACACAAAATTTCAATCAAACAGTCATCTTAAAATTATCCCTTCTTTTTATGAATAATATGTTCCTCTATTTTTGGCTCAAATTTTAAATTCTCTAGAATTTAATCTTTTTTGACGCTCTTGAAAATTTAATTTAAAGCAACCATACCTGAATTCAGAGTACTGTCAAGAAATATACTGTATATATATAGTACACTCTGTAACAATATTTAAATATAATATATTTAAGATTTTTCAATAATTGAATATAATAAATAAATATATACATATAATTTTAATCAAACAATTTCTTATTAATCTAATTTAAAACATTTTAGTTATTTGCAATATCGTTGTTCTTTATCTATTATTTATTCAACTTCATTACTATCTTTACCTTTGTTATTTCAACAATACTAACTTACTTTTATAAACTTTACTTGAAAAAAAAAATCTCTTCAATCAAAATGAATAGTGAAGGAATGTAAAAAAAGAATAAAGTATAAAATGGTAAGGAATTTCTGATTTATTAATTAAATTTATTAGTTTTTTCTTGTCACTTTCTCCTTCCTACTATCTTTCCTTTCTCTTCTCAGCATTTCATAGATGAAATTAGCATAATTTTGATTTCTATAATGAATTTTTTTTTTTTAAATAATCCATTCAGTAAATGATGCAAAACAAAAAATTTTGCTACAAAATGGTTGGAATTATTATAAAAACAACTTGGAGAATGTGGTTAAAAATGCTGCAACACATATATATCACAGAATTGTTAAAAATGATGCAATAGGAAAATTGTTCAAAAATATTATAAGAGGGGAAAAAAGAGAGAGAGAAAAACTATTATGAAAGTTTGTTTGAAAAATTCTTTAAAAAATTAGGAGAAAATGAAAAGTTCAGTTTTTTGATATATTATATGAAAACTTATATTACAATGCTCCTTTAATCATTCATTTTTTTTTCCCTTTTACTTTGACATTTTAATACTAAGTATTTTACAGATCGGTGATATTTATTTAAAGAAAAGAAGAAAAATTTAATAGAAAATTCCACAAAAAACTAAAACTAAGCTTAGTACATCAAATCATTATCAACTTATCACCAGACATTAATCAACACTTCGTAATTTTCGAGACAATTTTTTATTACGTGCGAGATTTATTTACATAAAAAGATAAGGAAATTTTTGGTAGTATAATTCGGCAATCAAAAAAAAAAAAAGGACGAATAAAAATTAAAGGAATATTTAGGCACCAAGAAAAATTAAAAAGTATTTACGTAATAAAATAGTGAAAAAAGAAAAAAATAAGGAAATGAAGAAAAAAATGATGAGTACTCCATGAAATGACAATTATCATTTTTAAAAGATGGATTTTTTTCATCTTACTTCTTTAAAACTCTCAAAAATGAAAAAGCACCTTTTATTTAAGGGTTTAACTTATTAAATTCTTATGCAAATAGATCAACGACTAATCTTTTCATATGGCCAAGTTAACAATCTTAAAATACTTGGATTATTAAGAATTAAAACTCAAGTAAAAGAGTTCTAGACAGGAAAAAAAATTCGAATTTCAACTAGTCTGAAAATTATAAATAATATTTTAAATTCAAAATAGTTTAAAATTTATAAATAATATCTCAAATTTCAAAAAATTATAAGTAATGTTATAAATTTCAACTAGTCTAAAAATTATACATAATATTTCAGAATTCATTTCAAATTTCAACCAGTGTAAAAATTATAAATAATGTCTCAAATTTCAAATAGTTTAAAATTTACAAATAATGAAATATACCGTCTTCTGGATGAGTACTTCGTCTATGGCTATAATACGGTGGTGGATCACCACAATCGTACCGAGATATCGGTGCTGGAGGCGATGTATATGTTCGGGTGATATCACTACTGTAATATGATCGTACATTACCTGAAATATATAATATATTTTATGGAAAAAAAATTTGCTAAGTTAAAAAATATAATTATTTCGATTGAAAATTTCTGCATAATATTTCTTAAAATACATTTCGAATTTCCAAAAATATTTGTCTTTTAAGATTTCTTTTTTTTTTGTATTTCTAAAAGATGTATATTTTAGGTTTTTTTTTAATATTTCAAAAGGATATGTTTCAATTTCTTTTTATATTTTATTTGTTTGTATTTTTGATTAAAATATATGGTTTTTCAAATCCAAATTCTAAAAAAAATTTTTTTTTTCAGTAGTAAAATAATTATGTATGTAATTGACATATATTATGATTCAAGAGATTTAAATGGCAAATACCACAATATTTACATTCGAAAAACATCCACTTTAACTTTTATATTCCTTTTCTTTTTTTATTTCCTCCATTGCCTTTTTAAAAAATGAGAAAAGTATTGAAAGGTTATCAATCACTTATATGTTTATGTCTTTTTCCAACTTCTTTTTTTTTGTAAAATTCACTTAATGTTTACATCTAATTACAATTCGCATTAAAATGACGCAAATAAGTCATTTCTCAATAATTAAGCACCATATTTTTTTTTCTTTTTTTCAACACCAATCATTTAAAAATCGTTAAAATCACAAAATTACTGTTGTTTTAAAAAACAAAAAAAGAAACTAATATTTAGGATAAAAAATTAAATATCTGATCGTAAAAAAATTTTTTAGGAATAAAACATTAAAATTTTGAACTTTTTTATTTTATATTACTTTCAGTTTTCTTTTTTAATTTTTATTTTTCCAATAATTAAATTTCGTCGAATAAAATTTTTAAAAAAATTACGTTTGATTTAAAAAAAAAAAAAAAGAAAAATCAAATTAAACCTTTTTCATCAGTTATGCCATAATCATACGATGATCCTTCCCAACTTCGTTGTACCATATTAGGACCAACAACGGCTGTTCGAGTATGACCTAAATGTCAAAGTTTATACAGGAAAAAAAAAAAGAAAAACAAAACTATTTATTGTTTACCATTTTATACTTATTCTTTCATGTAATTCACAAGGCTTCGAAATGATAACATAAGAGAGGAAACCCGTCAAGAAAAATCAGTAATTCAGTGATTTAGAGTAGCATTTATTAAGTATTAAATCAATCGTCATATAAGGATATCGAATATCTAAGAGATATTGTTAATTTATCTAAGTATTAAGAAATATTGGTAGTTTACAAATCATGAATTATTTAAACATTAGGAGGAAAAGAAGAAATACATGGGAATTATCAGTACTAATATTAATGCTATCAATTTTTCTTCTAAACATTTCATGATAAATTCAATTTTCAAAACTGAGTTAGAAAACTGTATTATTCTTACCAAGAAAAAAAAAAATCGAAAGAAATTGATAAAAATTCAAATCTAATTAACTATTAATATCATCTGAAACACGGAAATTCATTTTCTTCCCTATTTCAAAAGAATAATCTGCGAATTGCCTAAACTTTGTAACCCGCAAAATGATTGAACTTAATGATTCGTAAAATGATTGAATTCAATAATTCAGTTCAATTGAAAAACGATGAAGGCATTAAGATAGAAAATAATAATGATAAAGGGAACATAATATTGATTTCTTAATAAAATTGTACATTTTCTTATCAATTATAGGGGAAATTTTTGCAAAAAAAGAGAAAAAAATGCTTTCAAGATCGTAATAATTATAAAACAATGATAATCAAGGCGCTACATTTGAAAGTTACGGTAAATATACTAATTCCAAAATTTTGGGGAAAAAAATGCAAATAAAAACACTTACTCGATAATGCAGGTTTTAAACCATCAATATATGATGTGGAACGAACAGTAGTAAATTGATTACTTTCATAGGAACATGGAATACTTCGATTCAATGACTGAGGAGTGGAAACACATCGTGATGGCATTCCAGATTTTAATTTTTCGCTATTATTTTCATTTTCACGTCGACGAAATCGTACTTAAAATGGAAATTATTGAAACATTAGAATTAAAAAATTGAAGAAAAAACTAAAAATTAGTGGGTTAAAATTTATTTCATTCTTAAAACTTTACTTATTAATTTTTTATTACAATTAATTTATTTCTTTTCAAAATTATTCATTTAATAATAATTTAACACTGTTTTGCTCATACCAATAATTTAGTGTTGCAAAATGCAAACATTCTTGCTTTTTCTCTGTTTCTTCATATTTTTATTTATAATCGTATAACTTTTATAATTCGTCTCCTAAATATTATCATTTAATTTTAAATTTTAATTCATTACAATCGAATCAGTTAAATTCTTTTCTTTGTAACAATTATCATTCATTAATTTTATTTTGAAATTAGTGTTTAAAAAAGTCAACAAAACTAATTAAATAAATAAATCATTGTTGACTGTAACTGAAAGGAAATCTTTCTTCTTTTCTTCTTTTTTCAAACAAAAGAAATGAAGTAGTTGACAAATTTTTTAAATCATTCTCTTGGATGACAACAAAAATAAAGGAAAGAAAAAAGAAACAATTTGAAATATCAACTGTACTATCTACTGTACCATAAATCTTCATCATTTATAAAACAAATCATGAAGAGATATGCGATCCGGATGTTAAACTGATCCAGTTTATTTAATTGAATGGATTTGTTAGAAATTTTGTCATTGATATGCATTAATTAATTGGATTATTTTACTAATCTGTCACTAACTAATCTCAACCTAATTAATCTTTCCTTCATTTAATTAAGGCATTTAATGCAAAATTAATTAGTGCCTATTTGACTAATTAAGTTGCTTAATTAATATTTCATCAAATTAACATTGTTGAGAAATTGATAATCAAAAAAAAAAAAACTCAAATATTACCACAGTGGCATTCATATGTACTTTTTTATTTATATAGATTCTGGGTCATTAAAATATTGAGTAGAATTCGTAGTTAAATGTTCATTTGGAAGATTATAATTAAATATTTATAAAATTTTTCGACATACATATTAATAAATACTTATCGATTTGGAAATTCATAATAAAACAAATATTTAGAATTTCCAACTTGGTAATCTCATATAGCTATTTATTAATTTTTAGATGAACTGTAATGAAATAAAATAAAAATTCAACAAACAAATGCAACACTTCATTGTGAAAATTCGTACTTAAATATCTTTTAATCTTTTAGATAAATCTTATTATAGGCATTTGTTAATTCGAGACGAATTGTTAATGAAACACAATAAAAATCCAACAAACAAATGTAACATTTACTTGTGGAAATTCAAACTTAAGCACTTTCTTAATCTTTTAGATAAGTGTTTATTCAAGTATTCATAACATTAAAGGATCGTAACATTTATTTATTTATCATGTTGAATTAAAATTAAATTTTTGGATAAAAAAAAAATTAAATTTACCGTTACTTAATGCGGCACCAAGCCAAGATGAGCACAGCATTCATTCATACATTCACTTGAGAAAACAAAAAAAAAAAAAAAAAAGAAAGAATAATGAGAAGAGCGAAAGAGTGACACTGAAGAAGAGAGAAAGATGGATGAATTCAAATCAACAGATGTTTCAAATTGCCCTCTTTATGAAATGGAGGAGGGGGAGGAGAAAGGAAAGAAAGCCATCGGATCGATTTGTCTCCCCAAATTTCACATTAAAATTTTTGAATCAGAAATTGAAATTTAATTTAATTTTTTGGAAGTAAAGTTTTGAAATCAAAAATTGAGATTTGAATATTCGCCTTCGTTGATCCAAAATATATATAAATGTAATAAATACACAATTCGTGCAGCATACTAGCAATATTTGCTGCAGCTGCAAATAAATGTTACCGAACGTCCACTTCTGTAAACAAGCATACAAATTAAACAATTTTTTTTCCCTCCTGTTTTCTCTCAATCTCTGTCTCCCCCTTTTTCTCTCCTTCTGTCCTTTTTCCCTCTTTTAGAAAAAGGGTTTAAAATAAGGAATAAAAGGGATTGAAAAAAAAGAAAGAAAAATGAAAATGAAGAGGGAATGAAAGAGACAAGGGAGATAGAGAAAAAAGGGATCAAAGAAAGAAAGAAATGAAGAGATCGAATATTTGATTTCTGAATTTTGATCAAAACCTGGGTCAATTACATTGTATAACAAAGCCGTTGATATGATGAAAATAGCGAATAGATGACAGGAGACCTTAAACAGAATGTCAAAATGAAAGGAATAAATGATGATGAAGAGAGATAGGAAATGAGAAAGGGATTGAAATAACAGTTTTGTTTGAAGGATGAAAAAGGATAGAAAAGTTAAAAAGATAACGGAGAATGAAGAGGGAAGGTGAAAGGAGAAAATGAAGGAATAGATTGTCTCATTAAGATTAATAAAATCTTCAAACTTTCAATGAGTATGATGTCTTGCTTACTTGAATGAAGCGTAAACGTTGGATGTGTTCTCCATGTGGGCCATTTTTGGTAAGCAGAACTGGCGCGCTATGGAATGAACCGAAGGTTGAGTTAAAGTATAATATAACAAAAACTAGGAGAAAAAAGAAATTGAATAGGGATTGGAGATTTCAGTCGATTAGTAAAATTCATATAATTATTATATTGATATTATTAATTTGTAAATGTTATTATAACAAAAAGGATGATACTACTGCAATGATCATTCACTGATTTCTTATTTTATTACAATCATTTACCGATTTCTTATTTACTGCTAATGATTATTTTATATTGAAATTAATTCATTTCTTCTTTTCTTTGTTTGGATAAAAATTATTGCAGTTATCTAAAATTACAACTTTTTCATATTTTCATTTACATATAAAGAATCTTTTTCAAATTATTAATGATTAAAATTTGAAGCATTATTTATGGCTGATATTTTGTAAAACAAATCAATAGCAATAATATTTTAATAGTAATATTTTAAAATTTTTTAAATTAAAATTTAAAATAACAAATTTCTGATGTAAAATTTGTCTTCAACAAATTAACAGCGGCATACAATATAATATATAATAAGTCATTGAATTGTGTTAATTAGTTATGCTAATGATTTCAACAATGAACACAGTAGATTTTAATAACAAATATTAGATGATATGATATGACAATTATTAGCATGACTTATTAATCATTCTTCCAGTGGCGGACAAATGATTATAATTTTTAATTATTGAATTAAGAATTTTTTTTTTGTCATTTCATTTGACACCTTTTTCCCTACTTTCTATCCCATTATCATATCATATTGTCGTATATTTATATATTATATATATTTCACGTAATGATTTTTAAATTTTTTATATGTTTTGCCTTACATGATTAAAATAGAGATAATGTAATTAGTCAAATAAATTATTGCCATTAAATGAAACATTTAATGAAATATTTTATCGATATTACATCTAAAATAGGTATACTAACTGCGATATAGCAATTAGCATTGGTTAGGTTTTTTTTTATTTCGATATTTATTAATTCCGGTTAATCATCTGATATGATTAATTATCTTTTTATATTTCATCAAATACTGCTTGAGAATATGTGCAATATTTGGTGAAATAGAGAAGATAATATCACAGATCGTTGCATTGTTATTGCTATAAAAAAGAATTCTAAATATTAAGAAATAAAAGTTTACATCGTAATCTTTAGGAAAAGCATTATGAAAATCGATGAAAGAATCGAAATATTTAAAAATGATTTCCCAGTTAACTTTCATATATCATACACTTTTTCATGGATGTCCACTCGGTAATCAAGAAAAAGTAATATTTGAATGAAAATTATTGTAAAGATTAACATCTCATAATCAAAATACACTTAAAATAGTTAAAAATGCGTTAAATAGATTAATATAATTACACTTATTTAGAACCAAAATTACCATATAACGATTAATTCCATTAATTACCTTAATAATTATTTAATTATTCTATTCATTATTTGATTAATCTGTTATTTCATTGATTATCTTGAAATTATGGTCAAGAAATTTGCAAATAATCATTCATAATAGATTTATGTCACAAGTTTTCATTAGTGGTAAATAATGCGTTCAGTCTTTTTTTTTTTTTTTTTTTTCACAATTATATGAAAAATTGGAATTATGTAAATTTTAAATGGTTCGAAAATTCAACAAGATTTTTACGCCACTAATTAAACATTTAATTTGTTTCAAAACGGAAATTAAAATTGAGGTAAAGTTCAATGTAATAACTCAAAGTGAGTAATTAATCACTCCTGCATTTTATTACTTAAAATTCAAATTTAAATGATAGCAACGAAATGAAGATGGCCTAGTATGATTTCTAATATTTTACTATTAATAATATATGAAGACTCTTAATGTTTCATCTTATCTAATGTATTCCATAATCTGATTTGCTGTAATATAATTAATTCTGATACATTCAAATTAACCTAATTCAATGATATTTGAATTGAATTAATCCAAATGCATTTTAGTATGTTTTGAAAATATTTTAAATGTAATTCAGTTGGAAACAGTTGTATTTTAATTAGAATGACAGTATTATACAATCAAATGACCGACAATAATTGAACGAAGTTAATGAGAACAAGAAATGACGACTAACTTACTGCCATAAAATTTCAGATCTGGGATATAAAATTGGGCTCTGAGTTAGTTAAACGTTAATTATCTTTTGGAATTAACCAAATGTTACGTTCTATTGCATTGCAATTGACGTAATAGCGTAACTGTTTAATTTTCATTTAAAGAGTCATTTCAACAGCAACAAAAAAAAAGTTTTTGGGAAAATCCGTATGATTCTGTTTATGCCAGAAGTAATCATGAAATAGACAAATTTGATAGATTCTGATCTGAACACTTAATCAGAACTGCTTTAAATTCTTATCATCTTATCACTATAGATGATAAAAATAATGTTACTAATCATTTGTTTAAAATAAAAAAAGAATTGAAAAAAATGGAGTTACATAAGTTGAAGTAAATAAATAAATGGGAAAATGGGAGTTGATAAAGTTAAAGGGAAAATATGGAGTTATTTTCGTAAAATAAAAAAAATAAATGAAACAAATTTTAGAGAAGAAAAAATTGGAAACCATTTTAAAACATCAATTTTTGACGGAATCTTTTTCTAAATTAAAACAGGCATTATAATATTTTTTTTTTTAATTTTTTGATGTAATTGTATGTATGTCAATGCTTGCCTTTATTTTCGGCCTTTTTAAAAAAAACTTTGCAAAAGCAATAAAATCTTTTCGTATGCTTTACCTTCTGGCTGTTATAAAAGTTAGAAATTGTTTCTTCATTCAATCTTTTGATAATAAAACTTAATCAAAGCCAATAATTCCTGCGATTAATTACTAATTAAAATTTTTATCATAAATGTTAAGGCGATCTTTTAGAATCCTTCCTTTTTTATGTATATATGCTCAAGTAATTAAAATAAATTTGATCGAAATTCAAAATTCTGTCATCTTTATCTAAAAAAACTACAATCAAAATTTTTTAACTTTTCAAGTCAAAATTAATTATTTTTCTCTGTATCATTTTAATAAATGATATTATGCTATCGTAAAAATATAGATGAAAATCTGCATATTTACTAATAGCATCTCATTTTACCATTGAAAATTCATTTATCATTTGATCTTTCGATCGTTCAATCTTTCGGTTTTAAAATACCACATATATTCTAAAATTTTTTCATTAATTTTCATCAAAAGCGTCTTTTTTTAATTCATTATTTTGTATTTTTGCAATAATCACTTTTTAGCTAATTGTAATATCTTACATTCTCCTTCTCAATAATTATCAACTATCATTCAATTCGTATAATTTATTAATCAGTAATCGATAATTTAAACTATTTTTTCTTATGCAGTTTAATGTCATTCATGTTGCTGTCCTTTTTTTTTTTTATTGAATTCGAATAAATTCATCGAACGTAATCTTTCTTTCTGTAAAATGAATCACCATGTGCAGCAAAGCATTCACTATCATTATTTAAAATATTAAATTACTACGTAATTAAAAAATGAATGATTAAATTAGCAAGTTTTTGCAGTAAACAAATCAAAAATAAATGAAGACATTTTGCAACAAAATAAAAAATGCAAAAACTCAAGTTGAATTTTCTTAATTTCCAAAAAAAACTTATTCTCTTGGAAAAAAGGAAAAAATTTAAATTAATATTTTTTGCTTAGAAAAAAAGAATGAATGACTGATTGACAAAAATTTCTGAAGGAATATTTCGTTCTTTTTTTACAATTAAAATTTGCGTGTACTTACTCTACTTTTCAATGAAAAATTAACTTCCTCTCCCATTTTTTTTTTTTTTATTTATTTATCAAATTAATCACATGAATGATAACAACACTGATTTTTCGCTCAATTATTTAAGATTTTAAATTAAAAAAATTTATGGATTAAATGATACTTGGCATATAATTCACTGCAATAATTTTAATTCAGTATCAACAATTGATTATTTCAAATTTTAAATAATTCACTAAAGTAACCAATGTTATATTATCATAACTAGTTTTATAAATCGAAATATTTGAATGAATAGAATAAACGCTTTTAATATTTGTCCAAAATACAAGATGATTCTGAAAAATTCAATTTTAATGCCATTTATGTTTACACGATCCACTTAGTATTATCCTTCAAAATTCGCATCAGTTTGAAAATTTTGTTCACTCAGAATTTGCCTTTATACTTTACACTATGCCTAATGATTTTATTTAATTACCTGGCAAACTATTTCTTTCTTCCAAAAAGGATAAATGATTTCAATAATATTTCATATAAGCTGTTTTTAAATGAATAAAAAATGATACAACACAACTTACGATTTAATTTAATACCTAATTTACAGCTTGTCATTTGATTTACATTATTGTAGTTAATCAACCAATTAATTAAATGGCATGAAAGCATCTTAAGATGATTTTCAACAAAATTACATCATTCTAATGGATGATTTGAATTACTAATGTCTATTACTATTTTTTAGCCTACAATGGATAAGTATAATTTTATCTATTCAAAAGTTAATGAAAATGATACATTATAAATTAAAACTTAATTTATTATTTAATTCATAATTTGCCATTTAAATATTTATAATTTCCCCAAATTGTATGAACATAATTAATTAATTAATTAAACGAAATAAAGTGTTTCAAAATGATTTTGAACAAAATACATCATCCTTCTAATGGATGTTCTAATGGACTATAAGTAATATTCGTTCATTTACCTATTAACCTACAAGAGATGGTACAATTTGTTTATCTAAAATATAATTGAAACATTAATTTACATCGTTAGAATTCGAAAATGCAGTATACATTAGAATGAAACAGTGTGATAAATAATTCAACATTATTATAAATACAATAAAATTATTCATCAAAACATACTTTTATCATTTGTTATTGATGGTGATAATGATTTTGATTGATCGTAGAAAACAGTACACTTCTTAATTTGTTGCTGAGATTTTTCGCCTATTAGTGATGAATTTTTATCAGTATTATTCGTACTATCAGCTATTATTTTAGAATTAACCATTGATGCTGATGGTACAGTAGAAGTTACTTCTGATTGTGATATTTCGGATAGCTTTTTTGAAGATCCAAAATTCGTTCGTTGCATTTCTCGAAATCGAAGAGCAAATGAGCAACATCCAGTATTTCTATTATTTTTATCGATCGAAGGATTCTGATGCTCGGAAGAGATTAATTTTACATCATCTTTACCTTTATTTCTGCCAAAAATTTTCAATGACAATGATTCAGTGAATATTTTGTAGCCTTTTTTACCAAAAAAAAACCACATGAATCTATCGATGAGGACGACTGAAAAGTTCCATTAGTTGAATTATCGATTGGTTTTCGGTGAAATCTTTCATAGTATTTTCAAAAATACCATCAGAACAACATTTACGATAACATTTCAAATCACATGATTCTTGTTTAGCCAAAATAAAAGGTCGAGTAACAGCGTATCTTAATCGTTAGCCTGTAAGAGTAGTTAGTTGTACGAGTGACCAGACTTTCACCGATTCGTCCCGAACTAATTTCAATTTCTTCTTTCTTTTTAATCGATTGTTGCTCCTGTTGTTGAAGCTGACATTTTTGTTGCGGTTACTTTTGTTTTTGTTTTTGTTGTTGTTGTTGTTATTGTTGTTGTTGACTCCGTTGCTGTTGTTGTTGTTGTTGCTTTTGATGATGTTGTTGCTCTTGCAGACATTATTCGGGATTTTTTAAATTTGTTTTTGAAAACATCTTTATCAATGACAAGTATTTGGGCATGAATAGATAAATATAAAATTCAGAGATGGAATCACTTACATCAAAGCAGAGAATTGATATAATAAGCAGAGAATGATAAGCAGAGAATGATATAAGCAGAAATTGATATAATGATATATTTTCAGAATCATCATGATTAGAAATGCAATAGGTTTTCTATTTTTTTTCCTTTTTTTTTTATTGAAATTAGCGCATTAAATATTTCTACAATGTTGCAATAAAATAGCGTGTGGAAAATACTGCAGATTTTATTCTAAAAATAACGAAAAAAAACTATTTCTAAAAAAAAAATTTTAAGAGAAGAATAAAATCGGAGTGAAAATTTTTATAGTTTATAAGAAAAAAAAACAAATAAATTGAACTATTTCAAATAAATTAAAGCATAATATTAAAGCGAAATTAACTAGCATAATATTAAAGCGAAATTAACTCACTGTTTAGCTAAAAACTATGTTAGTGAATGCATAATTTTTTAACTAGTCTGATGTTAAGAAACAATTTCTTATCTTATTAACAATTTTACAATTCTCATTGAAACTGACATCAAATAGACATAAAAAAAAGTATTTACAATAAGAGAAAACTGAAGACAAACAAATTTGAAACTCTTAGTCCGCTTTTGAGCTTGTCACTTCAATATAATTTCATTGAGAGTTGAAATGTATGAATTGTATAAATATCTAAAATTAAAAATAATACTTGGTAATTTTTCAAACTTCATAAACTAAAAAAAAAGTGAATGAAAACTTGCGACACCTTCACTTTTTGCATATTTGATAAAATATTCAATTCAAATGCATTATTTTTTAAAAAAATTCTAAAGTCCACTTTATGAATAGCTTCCAAAATAAGCTTAAATTTACAATAATTTAAAATTCGTACATCCGTATTTTTAAGAAAAAATTATCCTAATTTTGTGAAGATATAAAAAGAAAATTATCGTATTCTTTCCAAATAAATGTTAAATATAAATATTAAATTTATATACCATTAATAAATATATAATTGCAGCTTGAGATTGTTTTAAATTTATGCTCTTTGATCCTTTAATGTTCAATTAAAAGGCTGTTACAAAGGAAATGATATCGAGATTTTTTAATAATTAGTCAATAATGTTACAATATAAATTATTTTTAAATAATCTGATGTGTATCGAAGCAAAATAAACGAATAATCGAAGGAAAATAAGACTTAAAACAGGTAAAAAATTTCCCATTTAATTTTTTTTTTTTTTTTTTCTAAATTTCATCATAAAAAAGAAAGCTAAATGGGAAATTTTCTATCAGTTATCGCTCATCTTTACAGAAAAAGAAAAATGACCGTTTTATTGAATTTATTCTGAATCGATCTATTGATTGGACTTGCGGTTAGTTTGAATTTTTTCTTCTTAAATTTTTGCTATAAATAAAATTTTCAACATAATTTCTCATTGCTTTGAAAGTACTATTGAATTATGCAAAATAAAAGAAAAATTTTATAAGGGAAAGGAAGGGAAGAAGAAGAAGATTGACTTAATTCCATAAATAGTATTAATAGAACTGCTTTAAACCATCTTTATGATGCAGAAATTTTCAATCATCATTGAAAATACTAGGAAAAGCGTGACGAAATTTCAAAGATAATTAAGGAAGTTAAATTTTCTTTAAAAACGAAAAAATCACACTGACAAAAATAAATTGAATGTTTTTAAAAGATCGAATACCGATGGAAGTGTTGAGTGTCTTTCTGTCATGACATACTGTAAAATTCTAGCGGTTGCACGGTAAACGAAAAGACGAATGATTTACCGTATAACCTAATGCAACAGTGAAAAAAACATATATTTAATAGATTAAAAAATTAATGATACTAACAAAAAAACTGTTGATTTACCATATAATCTAATGTGATAACAGAAAATTAATGATATAAAAAACATACATTAAAAGCTAGAGACTTGCTTATGATTTTATGTACGGTAAACGAAAATTTACTACACAACTTTATACGGTAGAAAAAATATGTATGAAAGAGGCTTTTTAATTGAATGAAATAGAGATAGCAAAAATTGTAAATGGTATAATATATAATGATATCAAAATTTCTGCATAATGTTCCTTTCTTTGAATGATCAAAAATGAAAAATAAAAGACTTGAAATAGGAACGAAAAAACGAAAAAATGAATGTCAATCATATTATTGGAATATCTACATATAAATCTAATTTTCCTACAACCATTACAAGAAGCTATTTTACAGATAATAGTGGAAAAATGAAAAATTATAATAATGGAATGAGAATGACGACAATAATGAATAATAAAATTATTGATTATTTTAATCAATAACAGCAGTAAGGATAACTGAAAAGATTTCGAAACACTTTCACTACTTGATTTAAATCATCATTATATCAAAAAAGAAATATAAATTGCACATCCACACTTCTGTTAACAGCTACATTTTTTTTTTTTTTTTTTTTTTTTGCAAGATTTAACTATCTAAAATTTAGTTTATGTATTAAATTTTACGTCTTAGTGATTATCAGATCTCTAAAAGCATTATCACTTCTATCAGTACCGTTATCATTATCTTTTCAACAATAATCACTGTTGATAACATTATCAAGTTTCATTTTACTATACCCATTCATTTTTATCTGCAGTCGTTTATTGTTGGCAAATAATTCGTTATGGATTTTTTGTTTACAAATTATAATTTCTTAATGGCACTCCCAATCTCTCTTATAAACTTTTTCGATAATTCGTTTTCATAATTATGATTCCCAGTTCAATTCTAAATTTCCTGTTCTTTTAGCATAAGTTAGCATCTTCCGTAAATTTTGCAACGGATCAACTGGTTTTATTCGAAATCGTATGATTTAATTACATTTCTCGTCAGAGGTTTTCGTACCTTAACAATTTCTATTTGTTCTGAAACAGACTCGTTACTTTACAGTAACAAATATTTCATAAAATTTATCCAAAGAAACTTGAAAAATTAGACATTAAATTTATAAGTAACTATTTAACAATAAGATATGCAGCATATGTTAAATTAAGTATCTCAAACTTAGTTTAATTTAAATTTTCGCGCTTCAAATTTAGAAATGTAAAAATCCCAATCAAAAATATCAAATATTAAATAAAATTTGCCCTCCCCCTCAGAAAAAAATAACACTAGATTTGAAAAATGGCAATTTCGCAACAATAAAATACAGCTATTTATATTCGCAAAATATTACCTAAATTGGAATTTTTTAAATTTTTAATATTTTCTACAAATTTTTAAACCATATTTTGTGTTTCATCCGAACTTCTTCTCTATGTTTCATAAAAAATGCAAAAAAAAAAAAATTACCAACATTTCGTTCAAAAAATAAGCGGAAAAAAATTTTGGAAAGAAAATTCGAAAGAAGAGGGCGATAGAGAAAGAGAGAAAAGAAAGAAAAAAAAAAGGAAATGTAAGCTGTAGAAATTATTGTCGGAAATTCGAAAAACAGGAAGTAATTTGCAAAAAGAGAATATACTAGCAATATATGAGAAAGGCAATAATTGCTGATTAATTAACAGAGGAAACGAAATTTATGAAAAAAAAAAATCAAAAATGAGAATTTTGTGTGAAAATAGCCAAATTAAATCATCATCAGTTCCCTTTTTCTTTTCTCTATCACTTTTAAAAATGTTGTCAATTAAAACGCTTTCCTGTTCATATATTTGATTTAAAAAATTAGAAAAAGAAGTGATAATGGGGCATGAGTGAAAACTGAAATAGAAAATGAACATTGAGAATATCTTATCCTTTAATTATTTGAATATTAGTATGACTAGAAATTGTTGTTTTTTTAATTTTAATTTGTAAAACTTCGCTAAAAATATTGACAATCACTCGATCTTATCAGAATTTTTATCCAGGTCAGTTTGACGTTTCTTTATGATACCATCATTTGCAGCAATTTTATTTCATTTAAATCAACGACCATCTATCAATTTTATTGTATCCTATCTATTATGATTTTTATTAGCTTCAGTTCCATTTCACTTTATCAATAACATCAATTGTACCGTTCAACATCATCTAATCAATCACCACCTATCGCTTTTACCTCAGTCTATCTTATCATGATCTTTATTCAACCTTTATTCGACCTCCACTTGACCTTGTGTTCTTCCATCCTATGATCATCTTTATGTCTGTGAAACCCATTCCATTTTCTTTTTTAATGATTCCAATTATTATTATAAATTACCATAATTATCAATTATTATTTTAATTATAGTTATTAATTATTATTATTACTATTCATTATTTATTATTATTATTATTATTATTATTATTATTATTATTATTATTATTATTATTATTATTATTATTATTATTATTATTATTATTATTATTATTATTATTATTATTATTATTAT